>JAINUG010000394.1:363821-468158 GCA_029706075.1 Aldrovandia affinis
AGTGGCGAGGGGCTCTCAGGAAGGCTGGCGACAGCAGGGCATGATGGGCCCTCAGGGAGGCTGGCAGGAGCCAGCAGCAAGGGGCCCTCAGGGAGATCAGCGACGCCAGGCAAGGAGGACACAGCAGTGCGCGATGGGTCCTCAGACCCGCCGACAGCAGGGCGCGATGGGTCCTCAGGGAGGCCCTTTGGTAAAAAAAAAGTAAAAAGATATGAGATATTGGGCCCTATTTTTGTGCCGGCGCTTAGCAGCGTTATGCCCTAGCACAGGCGAATTGCCAGTTTCGTCTGTCTCAAACATAATATTTCTCTGCTGAGTTTGGCAATTTCGTGGTGCGCAACGAAGGCGTTTGCGTGACTATGAAAACAATCAGCGCTATGCAAGTTTGGTGTCAAGTAATGCGTTTGCGTTAACGTCCAACTAGACCACCTCTTAGCGGAAACGCTGGCGCTCTGTGCAATTTTGTGACTTTATTGATGCGCACATATAAACATAAGGTTATCTGAAATCACATGATAATGTTTTGTGGCAGTGACGTGCGGTGAGGTCAATGGCTGGGGAGGCACTGGATAGTAAGAGCCAGACTTAGGCCTACACACACGTGAACCCGATAGAGGCAGCTTAAATTCACCAGTCAATTGGCAGGTTGCGCAATGACTATTGGTTAGGCGACCGTATGTTTCATATTTCATATCAGCGTTCTTTACAAAACACGCATACAGATAAGTTACGTAGGCCTATTCGATTCACATTTTATTTGCCAATGCAGTTCCACTATTCATACTCATTCAACACAAATGAAAATATGTATTGCATAGCCTTAACTTTACTTGTAAATGAAGTCACAGTAAATTCAACGCACTTGTATTTCCCCAACACTCCCAAAACATAATCAGCAACAGCCGGTGCTCGTCTGTCATCACTCACATCCTCAAATCCCAAGAACGCCCCCTCCCTCACCTCACAAATCACCTCAGTTTTAGCCACATAACGCAAAATTACAGAGACTCTGGCTTTGTTTGTGACATCGTTGTGTCGTCTACTTCGACTACAACAAATGGGGCTGCATTAATCTCCTCTCAGATCATTTCTAATTACATCACCGACTGCTTCGATCGTTCTGTATTCTGTTTGATAAGTCAGAAAACACAGTGGATGTCTCCAAATGTCTAGCTAACTTTTCATCTTTGTCAGCAAAAGCATGTAATAGCTCCACATAGTTGCCACGATTAGAAAAGCTTGCACTCTCATCATTACCACGAAATGCAAATTCCTGTTTGGCTAGGAAGCAGGTTGCATTAATAAGGTCTTTTAAAATCTCACGGTTTTCCTTTACCTCAACATTGTGGATGCTGATATTTAATCTCCACTGTTCATTCAAGGCCAGATCTATCCTTGAAGTTCCAAAAGTTAAAGCAATTGACCCTTCGCTAAACCACGCCCCCCTTAGTTATTGTTGCTAAGTCCGTCAAGCTTTCGGAGCCAGCATGGCGTTCGCAATGACGCTAACTGCACTCCCTGGAGAAATATTGTCCAATTTTTGGAAAATAGAAAAAGCGATTTCAGATAGAAGCAGACAGAAGGGTCTACAATATACATTTGAAGGTTATATTCAAGATATCACACTGACTCAGCAACAAAATGACGTAAAAATTTTTAATTAGAAACATTAAAGAAGCGAAAGCCTACAGATCAGAGTAAAAGTGAACCACCGCATCACCTGGCGATTGAGACAGAGGACAACGACATTAAGGAGCAACACTGTTCCTGTAAAGCTGGGTAGGTCTCTATTCACTATTACAATCATTAAAAAGCAAAAGCAGTAGGCCTATATAACGTTACATTCAGTAGTAAGTTAGCTAGCATTAGCTAACTAACGTAACATTAGTAGCCTATAGTGTGCTGTAACGACATTACTCTGGTTAGCTCCACTGGTAGCTCCATACCCTGGACCTCTGTAAAGCAAAAAATATCAGCAGTGTGTCAGCCCAGTCCTCAAGATTTGGGTACTCGGGACTGGGCTTCCCATTGACAAAGTGCTGAAATAGTAATGAAAAAATAGTATTACATTTTGACATCAAGGTAACGTTACCCACTTGGTTTTCTAGAGCTTGACTGTAACATCTTAACGTTAGCAAGCTGGCTGGATCACGAATAACAAAGCTAACATTTAGTCTAACTTTATCAACGTTGCAACCCGGAGCTGTATATCCAGACCGTAGCCATGTTAGCTTAGCTGGCTAACACTTTTCAGGATTTGATTTTGGTTTTGTAAAGGAAAAGAAACGTATATCTCCTTGCAACCACTCTGGGTAACGAGTGTCACTGTTACAAGTGCCCCAGGCACAACGTTTAACCATAATTAGCTAAAAATCCACAAAACCAGCTCGAAAATGAAGAAAATCTCGAATTTTTGTGTCAAAGTCAATGGAGTGCAGCAAAAAACTGTCTGACTTCTGTCGGAGTCTGTCAAATACTGCGCTGTGATTGGCCAGTCTGCGTTTCGGGGCGTGGTTTAGCGAAGGGTCAATTGGCTTTGAATGTGAGTTGTTGATCTTTCGTGTTTGTTGAGGCTCCTTGGTAGATTTTTCAAGTCACAATATCCCGCCTTAGTCCAAACGTTGTCGATAGTGGAGAACAAAAGGCAGGGAAAGCAGTAAAGGTGATTCTTCATAGCACAGCCACACTGGCTGTCTTTTCGTTGGTACCACTCTATTTGAAACGACCGTGTGGTTTTCTGTTCGTTAGTTTGAAGTAGGCCCTTAAGCTCAGGCATTCGTCTTCCATTGTTTATCACTCTCTGTTTTGATTAAAACTAAAAATGTTAACGTTAGATATAACGTTTTCCTAGGCGGCACGGTGGTGCAGTGGATAGCACTGTCGCCTCACAGCAAGAAGGTCTCGGGTTCGAATCCAGGCCGGGGGCATTTCTGTGTGGAGTTTGCATGTTCTCCCCGTGTCCGCGTGGGTTTCCTCCGGGTACTCCGGTTTCTTCCCACTGTCCAAAGACATGCACGTTAGGCTAATTGGAGAGTCTAAATTGCCCGTAGGTATGAGTGTGTGAGTGAATGGTGTATGTAGTGCCCTGCGATGGATTGGCGACCTGTCCAGGGTGTATTCCTGCGACCCTAACTAGGAATAAGCGGCTGAAGATGAGATGAGATGAGATGAGAGATAACGTTTTCCATTTTTGCAGCCCATATGATGTATAGATATTCAGGATGAACGAAACGAGAGTAATAAAACTAAGGGGAGTTGTAGCCGCAGTGCATTTTTTTGCAGCAGCTGTAAATGTTTTTGCTAGAGCTAACTAACGTAGAGGGATAGCGAGCGTCACCAATTACGTGGGCTCAAGATCGCCACCACATACGTGAAATAAGGCTACGTTACCTAGGCTATGGAAGGCGAGGACATGTAATGAAGGGGTCAGCAAACATTACATTGATGACATACAGAGAGATGGTAACAGGCACGCGCTTATTGCCCGTGCTCCAACCAGTTTCTAAGGGGTTGCGCAGTCAGAGGGCAGGCAGGGCTAGTCGCTGCCGCACCGCTCGTATCTCCCTGTATTTGCAGCTGAGCTCCGCAAATGTGGCGATTTTGACTATAAAAAATGATTGGAATCATACAGAAATTACATTTATAACACAGATCAGTGGAGAAATCTTAATATTTATTATATTATTATGTTTTTTTACTTTTCGTAGCAGCTATTTTCATTGGAGTATGACAGGTCAGGCTCTGCCTCCCCTGACCGCACATCCCTGTTTTGTGGATATTGTGAATATCCCCCCACGTTGAGGCAAATTGTCCAATTCATGGGTAACTTGCAAGCGTAATAAATTATGCTAAAAACTATTTCACCACAGCCTGTGGTTATTCAATGCACGGACATGAAATACTGAAGCCAGCAGGCCATCCTTTGCCAACGTTCAGTAAGATACACCTGTTAAATAAATATGTTTGTATGCACATTGTTTTTCTTATGTGAAAGGGTTTTATTCTTTCCATTTGCACTGCATAAAATGCGATACCCTGGGTTTGGTAGGCGGTGTTTGCCAGACGGCTGTCAGTTTGGCTGTACATGCAGTTTCTTCCAGTCTTGTCCAACATGCAAATTATTGTAATTTTTTTCCTACACCCGACAGCCAGCAGAGAACTAAACAGGATTTTTATACGCAATGTGGATTCCCTGGGGTCTGCAGACATGTGCATCTGATCACGGTATCATTTAGGTGAATCGGAAGGGGGTCCACTCCATTAATATCCAGGTGGTTTGTGATGCACACTCCAGGGTGACACATGTAGGCCTACTGCATGACGAACAGAAATGAAACAGGCCTAGTTGCAGTTGTGAGTTTGTTATTTATTGCTTTCCATTTAACAATTACATTAAGTTAGAAGAAAAGAAACGTTGTTTTTTTAAAGTTGGAAAGCCTACAAATAAGGAAAAAATAAAACACTTTCTTTTAACAATGTAGGTCTCAAAATATAAACTCAAATCATGGAAATAACAAATTAATGTGCACCTTATAAATTCCGCACATCCCGAGAAGCGCTCCTGGCGCAGCGCGCAAAACTGTCATCCATGTAAGGAAATTGCCAATTTGCTATAGCATTAGCGTACTGGTATTTAAAGGGATGGAAAATAGGTGTTCTGATTGGCCATTATGAAACCAAAGCCCCACCACACCCACATGTATTTTTTTAAAGTGAATCCAATCTCTTTTACAACTGCGCCGGTGATGCGCTATCGTCCTAAATCACCGAAATTGCGTTAGACCGTCTTCGCTTTGCGTCTGTGTTACGACACCGTCCTAATTCAGCAAAATAGGACCCATTACATACTTAACAATATTATACCATCGTCCAATTGTTAAAGTTTACGGTAAAAATAAATTTAAAAAGTGAAGGTAATAACGATTTGTTTTGCTGCCAGGTGTATTAATAAATTGATTGTAAACAATAGTGGAAAATGTATGAATAAAAATAACAGCCTACCTCTCGGATTTTGGCTTGAATATTCGCTTTGGTTTTAATATCCATGTCAAATGTCTTAAGAATGTTCAGGAATAAAACAGGCAACTCAGAAGATGTTTTCAGGATAATGTTTCCTGGACAATTTGTCTGCATTTATATCATTCTGAGAAACACATGCAATCCGCTGTGATGTCACGTTTGTCAACTGTGACATCATAATCTGAACTCAACCCTGCTCACGCCTTGCGGTTTTGTTTTGACAACACAATTTTAAAACCAACGATGGCAACTGTAGTAACAACACCATCTTGGCCCCGCCCCTTTGTAGATCCAGCAGAAAATAACTGAACATTCCAATCAGCATCATTAGGCCATAAGGGGAACCCGTTTTTCGTTTCATCTCGTTCCCATCAAACCCGACTACATACTTTTTACTTCATAAAAAATATCTATTTGTGTTTAGAAAATAAAAGTTCTACTCGTAGAATCCTGCAGTTATTTTATAATCAGTGTTTAAATTCGGTACTAGTACGTCCTGGGCGTAATCAGAGTTTGTTCACGAGTGGTGAAGCGGCCATCACGTGATCCCGCTAGACCAATAAGGTGGCCGCTTTTTGGAACTAGCTTCCAAGATGTCTGCCTCCATGTCGTTAACAAGCAGTAGCGAAGATCCTCTATCTTGTTTCCGAAATTTGATGAAACATTGCTCGGTTTGGTCATACGCTACACTTCAGAGTCAGACTCGTGTTTAATGCTTTCAAAATGATATGTCGCAAGTTCAGGACTAAATCAATGGTATCCAAGACGTTAAAATAACATTTTATCATGTTTCTGGTGAAATTTCATTGAAGTCTGTCGATGCGAAATGCGATATTTTTGACCCGGAATGTGAGATATCTTTGCCCAAATGCTCACTGCCTGCGCAACATGTAATTATGTGATTAATTGATTATGTAATGTAACTTCAGATAATTCAAATTAAGATATATCATATCTCTTTTAGAATGCTTCAATCTGTAAATGACTGAAAATGTCATGCAATTTATTTGCAAATGATTTATAACATTTCAAAATTTTGTAACATACCTAGATATTGTACTGTATTTGTATAGATTTGTTCTTGCACTTACCTCAGCACTGGTTATGCTCTTGGATGCTTGTTTAGTAGGGAGATGTACTTATGATTTCTGGTGACTAGCAGTTCTCTTGCTTACCTACGTTAAATGCACTTATTGTAAGTCGCTTTGGATAAAAGCATCTGCTAAATGACTAATGTAATGAATGTGAATAAAAAAACGAAAATCATATGCTGATGGTTCTGCTTGCAACTTTATTCTTGCAGCATCTGTGAGGCCATTGACAGCTACAGACAGTACATATAGAACCATAGGCAGAGGTCTACCTCGACCGAGATTTGGCTAAGTAATGGACATTCAACGATAACAACGATTTACTATCTGTATTAGGTTAGGTCTTATACCCGTAATTTTGCACTATTTGCACTGTCTTCTTCTTTGCACAGTAGGACTCGTGCCCAGAACCCTGACCGAGTCAGAGGGATGTTCCGATAACAGAAGTAACACTGTTGTATATAAATGTATATAGGCGCCGTTGTGTTAACATATGTTGCCTTATTGGTGATTATGTCTGTATTGTCTATGTGTATACTGGAGCTTTGTGTGTGACACAGAATTTCCCCAATGGGGATAAATAAAGTTGATCTTATCTTATCTTATGCACAATTTGAATACATTACAGAGGGAATAGAGAGAGGGCTACAGAGCTAAGAAGAAGCAACAACGGTGAAAGTTTGATGACACAGAGATGCCGTTCTGACCCTACGGTCTAACAGCGGGCGATTCGGCAACTAGTTGCCGGAAATGCATTGATTCTCTATGAGAGTGAGCGACTTCCGGTGCCTGACCCATTGCCCGATTTGTGGGTGTTTCGGTATCCCAGAAAAGTTGAAAATTCTGAACTTTCGGGCAATGTTGCCCGGTAAGAGCGAATCAAATTCATGTCTTGCTCTTTTTACCTTCCACGCGGAAACCAACACAACACCGAAATTTTGTTCCTAGTTCTGACACTTCAACATGAGTGAGGAGAAACTGTTAACAGCGGTCTGCAGTACCCATACTTTATTTAATCCTAAAAGCATAAATATTTATAGCTAGCTAAACTTATATGGCCTACATACATCTTATTTAATGTTTGTGTTGGTTAAAAGGCTATTTTTATCGCATGGGTACGTTTGGAAAAACGTTTGGAAAACGCACTGGAGAGAAATTTCGAGCTGTTTCCAGCGCAAGTATATGGCCGTAATTGCAAAAGCCTTCTGAGTTTGAGTTTGCGGTTCATAATTGAAGGAAACAATACTGCTAGCCAACTAATATTTATAATAAAGATTCTCAAAATCTATGATGAACTATTCGTTTACCATGCCAAAAATTGTAAGCACGTCGGAAGCATTTTTGAGGACGCCAGTCAAGCGTGGTGAACGCCCACTGGGCAATTTATTGCCTAGTATCGCCCGCTGTTAGACCGTAGGGTGAGGCAATACATGCACAAAACTGTACAAGTACACTGAGAATGTAAGTCAAAAGTACACCTCAACAAAACCATCATCTTTATGAACAGTTAGAACAGTCTGTGTCAAAGCAAGACAAAAAAGTGTCCAAGTCTATTATGGCAGTCCGTTCGTAAGTACGAGTTGTCCGTAAGCCGGACGTTCGTAACCCGGGGACTGCCTGTACTAGAAAGGTGTACCAAATACTGGCCACTGAGTGTATATTGTTGCTAAATGGTGACCTCTTGTGGCAAAAATGACTTTCACACTCTGTTTGTCCAGGGCATACAATGAAAACAAACGGAAACGGCGTTGGGTGGGAGGGAAAATGGGAGGGATCATTTTTTTATATTATTATCAGTATTAGGTGGTAGTATTTTTTTCTCTGCACGAAACTACCCTAACATATTTCATAAGGTAGTAAAATGATTGCTTCAATCTTATCATTACGATTCCCTGAATTAAAACAAGCATAAACAACGCATTTTTTGTTAATTTTACAAACTATCGTCTGATTGTCGAAAATGATACTGTAATTGCAATTGATACAAAATAGTTATCGAATTGTAGTCCTTGTATATCTGAGGATATACAAAATACACTCATTATATTAATCGCAGTAGCCTATATCAATGCAATATTCGTTATATTTACTATTATTATAATTGTTGTTGCTGTTCATATTATTATTATTATTATTGTTATTGTTATTATTATTACAGCATCCCACATAAATATATGTAAACAAGTATTATTATTATTATTATTATTATTATTATTATTATTATTGTTGTTATTATTATTATTATCACTGAAACTAATCTGCCTTGGCACGCTCAGTGTTAAACATCTTAGCAGTCCACTTGGCTTCGCTCTCCTGCTCCGAGATCTCCAGTGAATATCTCTAAAATAATTTTGCTTGTTTCTTGTCATTCCTTCGTCCAAGCAGCGCGCGGCGGTGACGCTGGGTTTTGTTATGATGTGACATCACTACTCTGCTCCTTCCAGCCCAGGAGCTTATCTTATCTTGCTCACATGCATTGTACTTGTGTAGCCGTGTAGTTTCTCAAATCGTCGTCCTCTTTGGGGGTTGGACAAAATATTTCAGTAATGAGCAGCTTCCTGAACATGGCGTCCATAGGAGATTTTGACCCGCTGAACGCCAACATCCCTGCCACCAAAGTTGAAATCACAGTGTCGTGCAGGTAAGGAAAATGACTTTATTCGTCCTGTTTCGGGCTGCCGATGTCATAAATTCCTCCATGCAAGCGAGTCTCAGCAGCATTTCTGATGTATTTGTATTCGGCAGTGACCAAGTTGCCCTGAAACTGTTCCGAAACAGTTCAGTACTAGTTTTTCCTCACTTGTGGTACAGTACATATTTTAAATAGGTTATAATCGTATAAATGAAAGTATAAATAAACAAACGTTTAGGTCTAAAACAGGTTTGGTAGAACTCTGCTTTTGGCTGTATGGAGCGAATTCGTCAGGCTTGATTTGAGACCGTTATGACAAACGTTTTTGTCTATTTTATTTGAAGTCGACCGACAAGTTCCAAAGTCCTAATCAGGGGCTGTCGGTGATGCATCCAAAACATTGTACATAAACGGCGAATTTTTATCTTTAAATTCACAAAACGTATAGCCGTTATACAAATTTCCAGGAACACTGTCACCTGTCACTGTTTGGCAGTATGGACACATGTATTTTGTAAGTGAATACAATTGTGAATTATGACAGAAACACGCACACAACTAGGCAAAGACTACAAAGGCAATTTTCTGATATATGTGGATTTCACTAATTGAATATTTCCACTTTTTCCATTTGACAGTGGACTAGAATTAAAAGTTAATGTTTAACATGTATTTTTCTCTTCTCTATAAATTGAATCTGTCTTAGTAGTTATTATGCTTTATTATTTTGATTTGCTTCATGAGGGATGATTCTCCTCATTTGAACGCATTTTCCCTCAGTGATAGAGCCACGGAGCACATGCAATTGACTGCTTTCTATGTTCTGACAGTAAACTGGAAGAAATGCGAAGGTTGGAATGATTCATGCGTGTTTCAACCGCGTCTTTCTCGAAGAGATGTATCCCTCGGTTCGAGGCGGCTCGCAAACAGACAGCTGTCTCCGGGTTGCATAACCGCCAAGCTCAGTCCCTGCCCTTCCCAACCGGCGGTGCGCATGGAGCGCCTTAGAGCTAGCGCGAGGTGGTGCTCCACTGGTTGGCTGGTCACACAAGAGAAACGCGAATGCCTAAGCTTTTCGTGTTTTCGACATTTCAGCAACAGAAATAATTTGAGGAAGAAGTTTTTTGATAAATTCTACTTCGCATGATGCATAAATTATGCAAATGAAGCCAGATACAGCAACATTGCATTGAAATACCTGACTTCATGCTGTTACCCTGTGACCACTTGGTGGGATGAGATGTCCATTGATACTTCCACTCATGTTTGTGGTAATGTTGAGATACAAGATCTTTAGACTTTAAGGCTGTGATACAAAAAATGTGCCACACCTTTTCATCACAATGCTATGTGGAGGCAGACAGGTACAGACTGTGGCAATCGCTATACATGTAAACTGTGTAAGGCACTCTGGATAAGAGTGTATGCTAAATGTTTGTAATGTAATGTCTACCTGTGAGAAAGAGAGAGATGATCACCATGGTTACTGCCAAGAGTTCTGTCCCACACGGGCAAGGGTCCCCATGGTAACTGTCAGGGGTGCCTTAGAGAGGGGTACAAAGTCATCATACAGTCAGGTTGGTTCTTAGGTTTTTGCTGAGTGTTTATTTGCAATTATTTGTATGTGTGCAGGTGTGCATTTACATGTAAGTTTTCTATTGAGATAATTTTGGTCATTTAATAATAAGTAATATTTTACATGACAGAAAAATGGGCGAAAATTGCAATGTCCAGGTGTGCAAAGCTGGTAGAGACTTAATAGACTCACAGCTGTAATTGCAGCTAAAGGTGTTTCTACCAAGTATTAAGTCAAGGGGGTGAATACTTATGTAATCAATTATTGTCTGTTTTTTATTTGTACTTAAGAAAAAGCTTTAGAGTTGGTATTTTTTATTATAAAGCATTTTGTGTTGATCAGTGGCAATAAATCCCAACTAAATCTTGTTAATCACTAAATTTTGATTCCATTTCTAAGAAAATAAAATGTGAAAAATGACAAAGGGGGTGAATACATTATACCCACTGCATGTGTACATACTCAGTGCTCTATAATCTGGAACCCTTGTAAATTCTGTACATTCTGTTCACAGATTGCGCACACACGGTATATACGCATGTGATTATTGTGCTACTGTACTGCCATTGTACTGCTGGCTCTTGTCTTGTGCTGCTCTGCTGTGTGTAAAATTGCCCCTTTCAAAGGAAATTACCCAAAAAGGGAACAATTTCTGAATCTGGACCTAAAAGAGAAGTAGAGTGCAGGACATCCTAGGTGCTCATTTGTGCAGCTGCAGGAGGCTTGTTATGCCTTGTTTTCACCTAGACCCTTTCTTAGCAGCCTTGAATTTCAGATTTCAGATGATGTCATTCTCAGGGTCTTGATTAGTTGGGTAGCAGGCAGGTCAGCATGGTGGAATCATAGTTAATCGAATGGACCAAAGGTGGCAAAGTGTGAGAATGTAAACGCATTCAAAATCTGCTGATGGGCCTCGGTCAAAAGTCTTTGACGTGATCGATTAGGGACCTTGGCTTTCATCCCCGAATCAATAGCCCAGGCACCATGGTAACAGCCGGATGCTAAGAGAATGAGGAAACTGTGTAAAGTGTACTTTGTGAAGGCTTTTTGTCCCCCCTGGTACCCCAAAACTTGTAGAGTGAAATAAATTGCAGAGTTATTCTGTTCATGGCTCATCGAGTCACCTTTAGCTAAAATCCAGTGACCAGACCACAGTGTTTCTCCAACTCAGCCATAAATAATTCACAGGGCTAGTTTGGGGGAATGTATGAAAGATTTATGTATTTGTTTTCTCACTTCAGACTGGAGTTTAAAAATTCAGCAGTATGTGTTAGCATTTTACTTTCGCATGCCCCTATGAACAACACTTGGGGCGTAGATGCTGAGCTGTTTACTGGCAGGAAATTCCAGAAATTATTCGGTTTCCCCTTGTAAAAAACAATAGCCAGTTTGCCCTTTCAAGAAAATCCTTTACGACAGAAAAGGGAGGAGACACAGACACAAATAACATTACAAATAATATAAACTGAAATCTGCTGGTGTCTGATTACGCACTGGACAGAACCCCCACACTGGCTATCATGCGTGGTGGAAAGCACCCAGTTCAGATTTTGATTCAAAGTTGTAAGAATTCTCGCCGGCTGCCAAATCTCTTGACAAATGAGATGCAGTTTTCTATAGCATGGAGCGTACTAAGCCAGGGTGATGACATTGTTCGTATTCCAAAGATTCACATCAGTGCGTTTAAAAGATGCGCAAATGCAGAAGCAGAAGCTGACGTTGCCCCCTAGAACTGGGGAGTTCTCTTAGCTGGGGGGCTTTGGCTAGGGAGGTAATTGTATGTCTTGGCATGGCGTGTGGATGGCGAGGGTCGCAATTCAAAACCTGCAACAGACCTGGCCCCATTATACAAACAGGAGTCACCAGGCCCCTTTCCTTATAGGCTGTGTGACTGCAACACCCCTGGGTCAAGCTTACTGGTCACATGCTTTCAAGTGAATTTGTCTACCACTTTCACATATGAGTTCTGCCCTGTTTGAAACCTAATTACAGAACATTCCTCTCACATGGAAGCTAATCCTGATAAATCCTCCCACTTTCACTGGAAAAAATAACTGGCAAAAATCTGTCTGTATGAATTTAATCTTCATTACAGTATACGCTAATTAGTGTAGCAATGAGTAAATGGTTTTTTTTCGGTATTACAAAAAGTGTCCTGCAGCTATAGCGGTTGTTTTTTAGGCATGAGATTGTTATTAGTGCCCATTGGTACTTGAATAAGCAATCAGTGCTATCACGCGCATGTACTAACATCGCCACCCTAACAAAGGCTCTGGGAATGGAACTATAAAGGTGCACCTGTAGGCCAGTCAGCTTGATCTTTCCCACTGACTGGCTCAGACCAGACAGCCACAACGACCTGTTTTATTTGATGAGTGGGAATTGGTTGACGCTCGGCTGAATACGTGATCGCATGTCCCCTATCTATCTTCTTATCTTGAATTCCTTATTTCAGGGCAGAGAGAGACATTCGGAACTCAGATACAGGAAAGGGATGAAAATTGGAAGCGAGGGGGGATTCGGGGTATGGGGCAGGTGATGCGAAATGCAGTGTGGTTTAATAAAGGGCATCGGGTACATTTCCCACTGCTATTGACAGGTCCATTAACCAGCACTCTCCAGCACTGACGCGCCCCACTCCAAGGGCCCCTGAAATACAAGTATTTACAGCTGCGCAGGTCGGGAAAGAAACACAGCCCAACCGTGATAACACTGATAATCATCTTAACACTGAATACGCCAGTGATTTGTGGACGGGCAATGGAGCTTGGTCCCCTTTCAGGTTAGCTCAATTCTGTTATCTACAAAAATAGACAAAGTGGATTGCCCTTAATGGCAACAAAGACAGAGTTTATCTTTGGTTGCCATTGCAGGAGAGAAGTGAGATTTTCTGCTTTTTCCTCACTAATGTATGATTTTTTTTGTCCTTTCAAGAGAACATCTCTTATATGGCAATTTACAGTACTATAGGTAATAGTATCCAGTTCCATTAGGAAGCCTTTCTGTCTCAGGTAAAGCACAGGTAAAGTTTGATCACATCCCTCTGCCTCTACCATCACTGTAGACTTTTTGTTTGACTTTTGCCTATTCGTCATTACTCACTATATTTGTATGAAATGCAATGTGACGTGTTATCTAGCCTACTTATAAACAGTATATGAGGGGGCCAGATTAGGGTAAAAGTCAAAGGGCAAGTATCTTAGAAAAGGTACTTGTCCTTCCTAAAAGTTACTTGTCCTTGGTCTATTCACCTTCCAATTTTCCTGGAAAGTGCGATCTCTACTCTCTGAATCATATTTTCGCTGAGTTTTTAACTCATCTTCTTTGGTTTTAGCCTTTTTAGTGGGGGGTGGACTTGCACCCTCAATAAATCTCCACATCTTTGAAAGTGCGATCACTACGTCGTATGTAGCCCAAAGATAGACATGACGGTTAACGTTATTTATTTTCTACACGGATATTTATGTTTGACTTGTACAGCGTGTGCTCATAGGACTCTGTAGCAGTGAAGCTGTGACGGGTGCCCGCAGGTGGCGTCAGCGACTAGTGCTCTGACTGGACAGTATATCATAACGTACACTCCAGTTGGGACTCGAACGAGAGAGATTTTTCCATTCCCAACTAGAGTGTGGTATGGCAGCTAACGTAATAGCTAGCTAATAATTCATAGATTTAACTGAGCAGGGATGTAGGAATGATTTGTGCTCGGACTGTAGGACGGAGATGAGAAATCACTGCAGGAAAATCACAGCGATTCTTCAGCCTGGCAGGAGGGCTCACTGTACTGAATATAAACAGTAACTTGCTAGCTAGTGTTCACAGATATTGCTTGCTAATTCAAGGCTTGGTAAGTGATAAATGCATGATCACTTACTAAGCCTTGTATTAGCAAGCAACTAGCAACAACAGATATCGATATCCAATGTCCGTGAATGCTAACGTTAGCTAGCTAACTAACTAGCTGGTTCTCGCTGTTGTCTCTATGTGCCGCGATCCGCAAACTTTCTTGACTGCTGCAGAGTCTGGCATAGCAACAACAAACCCGGTGAGCACAGACTGCATGCGAGTGACAATGTGCTGCTTTTCCCATTTGGAACTTCGGAAATATTTTTGAATATCTGTGCATGACGTGTTTGTTACGATGTGAGTGTAAAACAGAAATACTTCCAGTTAGCTAATAAAAAAAATAACAAAATCCGAAATTCACAGTTGTCAGCAGGACGACCACTTGGAAATTGAAGGTCATCCTTCTTCATTTTTAGTGGTCTGAGACGATAGGACGACTGCTAATCTGGGCCCCTGGTATATATCAAATCACATTTGATTATTTGATTTGATTCACTGTCATATTGTCCCATGTGCCATAGTTGTTCTTCCTCATGTTGAGGGACGGGGCCCCATGGGTGACGTGTAAGGTTTTGTGTGCAGTTTCACTGGAGGATGAGTTGCAGTTCCCCCCAATACATGTGTGGCACAATACCAGTCAGTTGTGACATTTAAAGCATTTAGCAGACCCTAAATGTCAGACCAACAATTTCTTTACCTACAATCCATCTATACAGCTGGATATATTTTTAGTGAAGCAATTTAGGTTAAGTACCTTGCTCACGGGTTAAGTACCTTGCCCTACCTGCGAATTGAACCTACAACTACAAGCACAATTTCCTAACCACTATACTACACTTCTGCCTATAGTGACTTCCTGCTTCTTGTCATTGTTCTTTATGAGGGATGGCGAATAAGTCAGCATACAGGTGTTTGTGTGCAACAGGCTTAATTTATTCAGTGATAAAAGCAGGGGGATGGCTGGTGTTGCCCCAGCTGGATCCCATATGTCTCCTGGGAGAGCATGCTGAGCCACTGTAACTGACTGTCTGAATGCAGCACTGTAGAGAAGCATCAAAGAACAGCAAACACCGACGGCAGGCTCTTGATGACAGTAGCAAACATCCTCTCTGCTGGCTTTACCTGCCTCTGTACTGCTTGAATTTAGTTTGGATTGTGCCGGACCTTGCTGTGTGCTTTGGGATTGTTGAATAACTGGGTTGCAGGTTTCACAATAACTGTTTTGTCCCTCACAGGGAATGGCGTGGTCTCCAGAATAAGAACCGCTTGTCTCTTGAAAAATCTATGAAAGTTTATTTCTAATCAAGTCAATAAGGACATTTGTATAAAACCAAAATCTATTTTTATATATTCAGCATGTTGGCTGACTGTGATATTGTTTGATCCTTTCTCTTCTCTGTGCTGTTCACTTTCAGGGCTTTTCATAATGTGCTCTTTTTGTTGACAAAGCAACAGATTAGGCTAATCACTAAAAAAAGAAAACCTTTAGATTCCATATTCTTATAGATGAATACTGTTTTAATTTAGAACAGAGTGCTTATATTTTATTATTTTGGTTCCACATAGCTCTCTCTGGTTTACTTAGGGTGAAGGGTGCACCAAGGTTTAATCTGAAATGGAAAGCTTGTTCCTTAGCCAGGCTGAGTTGAATCAGAGAGGGGAACAGAGGAATATTTTTTAATGTTTTAAGAAAAAATGATATCAGAGAATCAGTATGGAAGACAGCTGCACCTCTGGCCACTGTTGTGATGAGTAGACGAGATTTTAGAGGTTAACAGTAAACCATAAATTGACAGATTTTTCTGATATCCCTCACTAACAAACACACATAAACACAAATTTGCTACTAGAAGACAATTTATATTTCAAAATGGAGACATGACGCCTGTCGAGGAAACTGTCAAATTAGCTATTTTATGAGAGGCGCTGGGTGGGACCATTGGAACAGTTATTTCTTTGCACTGATCTTGTGGGATTGAAGTAATGGCTACCTATATAACTAACCTTTAGGGCCCCAAAAAAGAAAAAAGAAAGTGTCTTGAAATATTGAACTGGGACACATACATGCTGAGTGCCAGATCAATACATCTGAACAGAAATAACAAAGAAGCACTCGCTAGAAAGGAGAGGATAAAAGCAAGAAGAACGTCAATCTACACCAAAGTCATTTCTATCAGTGGGCATGCAGAGAGACCTCACAGCCGTTGCCTGCTGGTTTACTGGTGCCAAAGGTCACGTCACTCATGACAATGACCTGTGGTTTGTGTGTTTTGTGCTGTGCTGTAATCGTTGGGGCTTTTCAGAACATTGGAAGTGCTGACAAGAGGGCGCCCTCCTGATCAAGCAGTCACAATGTTCCAAAAGCATGTTTGCAGGATTCTCTTCTAATGGTTTTGTATATTTTAGTGTTACATTATTTTTCAGTTTTTGGTAACCTAATTTTTTTTTTACCTCTGGAGGTTTACTGCTGACCATTTCAGGTTATTCACTGGACTTGAACTGCTTCAATTTCAGTAAAAACTGCAAATGGGGGTGTTCTAAAACTTTGGACCGGCAGTGTATATAAAGCATGACTTAATAAAGGTTCTATTGTAATGAGTAGCTTTAGTGACTTTAGCATGGCTTTAGTAAGGATGGCTATAGTAATGTCTGTTTTAGTAAGTTTGGCTATAGGACATTGGAGTTTAGTCATGATGGTGTAGCGGTGTTGGCTATAAGTAATAAAAGGGGGGAAATGTGAGAAGTAAGTGTTAAAATAGTGTTCAACAATAAATGTAACGTGTGTACACTACAAAGGTTTTAGTAAAAGAGGCTTTAGTAAAGGTGGCTTTAGAAATCATGGCTTTGGTAATGATGGTTTTGGTAAGGTTTTTTTCGTTTATTTGTAAGGGACAAGCACAGAGAACATTGACAGCCGCAGAAGCAGTGCCCGATGCATATGTGTATATAGTCAAAGCTAATTTCCAACACCTGTCCCTTGATGAGCAGTGATAGTTCAATCAATCAATAAAATAATAAAATTACATGGTTACAGTTTAAAATCAATGCATATAATGACCGAAAACAACATCAACAACAACCATACATGACACGACAAAAACAAACAAACAAACAAACAAAAAAGAGCCTGAGCTCAAATACAGTAATGATTAGTTGGTGTCATGATTATAATTTTGGCCAAGTTTTAGCCAGGACTTAATTGTTGTGGAAAACATTTTAAAATATTGGATTTGTTTTGAACTGCCAGGTAGAGAATTCCAGAGTGTCATGCCTTTAATTGAAAATGCAGTTTTTGCAAAGGAAGCTCTGCAATGTCTGATTCTACAGTTTCCTTCCGTGATGCTTTGGGTGTTAGTGGCAGTGTAGTGAAGTCTAGCTATGAATATATTGACAATGGGTGGAACAAGATGACATTTAAATGTAAGTGTGAGGTTGGAGTAATTAATTAAATTGTCAAGACTGTGCAGATTGTACTTCGTTAGGATATTACAGTGATGGAATCTTAGTGGTTTATTGGCCAGGCAAGACTGGCTTATGGAAGAGTGGCTTTAGTAAGGGCAGTGTTATGAGAGGAAATGTCCCCTTTTAGTGGCAGGCTACATTTCTCCCCTTGCACAACCTTATGGTGTTATTGGCTGAAAAAAAGGGTGGAAAATTGCCTAAGAAGCACAAAGCATATTGTGGTTAGACTGAAGGCAGATCTTAGTGTCCACATCCCAGGGAAGCTTTGAATCCCTGAAATGAACCTACAGCCTTCTGGTGGATTGGCTGCTTAAAACAACTTCACAAAACCACCATCCTGCATGATCTGATTATGAATTGCTGAATATTCCATCAACGTCTACTTCCCCAAAAACCCCTTGAAGGTTAATGTGTGACCTTAGCATGACTTCAACATGTAGTCATCAAACGCCAGAGCCCAGCACTATGAGAGAGGCACCACTTGACGAAACTCTTTTATGGATGGATGTGTCGCTGTATTGAAGTCATATGGAGGGCAGGCCTTCCTTAATGAAACCCTAAGCAGTTATCAGAGGATGACAGTAAAGCCCTATTCGTGCAGCATACATATGTCAAGAATCATGACCACATTGTTGCCCCAGAATCAGCAGCACTTTCAGTAAAGAGCTTTTACCCACAGACTGACTGACTGACTGCGTTTGCCTCAGACCGATCCAGGTATTGATTTCTTCCTTTATCTCTCACAGTTGGACGGCTGGAGTAACACTCAAATTAACATTTTCATCTTCCATTAATGTTGTTCTTTCCTGTCCTTCTCTTCGTGGAAGCAAAACATGTTTCCATTTATTTATTTAGCATTATTTTGGACTTAAGACATACACTACCCTCCAAAATAAAGATGAGCAAAGAAAGCTGTATAAAAGAAACAATACAGGTAATGAGCTATATTGTGTGGGGGGAAATGTGGAAATTATATTCCTTTATACCAATACAATTGCTCAGAATCTAAAAATATTTTTTTGGAAAGTAATATTTTTTCCAAAAAAGATTTGTGTCACAAATATTCACACCCCTGTTTTAAGTACTTTGTGCACCCTCCCCTCACAACATACTGTTTTATGAGATTGGTGAACATATTGGGGGGGACCATTCCATACAGTCAAGACGGAAATTATGCACACCCCTTTCACCCTCTCCACGTTTCATTGCGTTACACTTATTCTACAATAGATTAAGTTCATTTTTTGTCTCAAAATTCTTCACAAAATAGCCCATAATGACAAAGTGAAAACAGGTTTTTAGACATTTGTGCTAATTTATTAAAAATCTAAATGTAAAATATCATATGTACACAAGTGTGCACACCCTTTGATATGACACCCAAAAGTGAGCTGAGGTGCATTTTGTTTCTACAACTTGATTCTAGTCCACCTGTGGTAAATTCAATTGATTGGACATGATTTGGAAAGGCACACACCTGTCTATATAAGGTCCCACAGTTGACAGTGCATGTCAGAGTAAAAACCAAGCCATGAAGTCCTAGGAACTCTCCATAGACCTCCGAGATAGAATTGTGTTGAGGCATAAATCTGGGGAAGGGTATAAAAACATTGCTAAAGCATTGAAAGCACCCAGGAGAACAGTGGGCTCCATCATTGTGAAATGGAAGAAGTTTGGAACCACCACAACTCTTCTTAGAGCTGGCCGTCTGGCCAAACTCAGTAACCGGGCAAGAAGGGCCATGGTCAGGGAGGTGACCAAGAACCCAATGGCCACTCTAAGAGAGCTTCAGAGTTCCTCTGCAGCGATGGGAGAACCTGGTAGAAGGACAAACATCTCTGCAGCACTCCATATTTTTATTGGATTTTATTTAACATAATTATTAGAAGTGTGAATAATCTTTTTTGGGGAAACATATTACTTGCTAAACAAAGCATACAATATATTTCATTACCTGTATTGTTTATTTGATATAGACGTGTTTGCTCTTTGGTTCTTTGGTGTAAAGAATTTTAGTGGGTACAGTATATTTTATCACTGCTATTTTTACACAGATCAGACTGCAGTTTAATGTCTTCTCAGCTGTGGAGTAATGCAACAGAGAATACGTTTATAAATGGGTATAAACTGTAGAATGAAATGCATAACTATGGTTTTGACTGACTGATGAATGTAATGATTTATCCTCTGGCCAGTATAACGAGTGCAGTTCAGGCCTATAGGATGTGAGGAGAAGGAGGTAGTGTTTGGTGAGGAGATTTTGTCTGACAGACTGCTGCAGAATGTCCTCATCCACATCTCCACCTGAATATTTTGCTAATGTGTATGTGTATATGAGTATGTGGATGTGAAGTGCATGCATTTGTGTCCTTGTGTGTGTGTAAATGCATGTATATGCATGTTTGCTTATGTGCGTTTGCAATTTTGCTTGTGTGCGTGCGTGTATGTGTGTGTGTGTGTGGGCATGTGTATGTGCGTGTGCATGTCTTTCCAGACAAATGCATGCATTCATATAGTAACAGATTAAACAGAACCGCATTTTAACTTACTACTAACATCAGAATGATCCGTTTGTCAAGGTTTTGAACACACAGCACTCTAATACAAGCCGATCTCCTGCTCCCCTCCATTGAGTAAGATGTACCACAGACAGAAAAGACCAGTGTGCTGCATCTCTCAGAGGTGCAGAGAATTAATCTGCATGTGAGTCACATATCCGTGCCAGTTAATATTCAGCAGGGCAGGCCCACAGCAATGGAGTTCCCCCTGTCTTCCATTTGCTAAGTCCTTAGGGGCTTCCTGGAGAAGCTTAAACCATGTTTGATGGGTATTTTAGTGAATGGCAGAGATAGTGCGTCTGTGTTTATAAGAACAAATGTAATTATGAATCCTTAATTTAATGCAGGTTGTCACAGTGAGATTTACAACCTCTTCTTCAAGTGAGACCTGGCCAAGACTGGGTGATCTCAGAGGGGCACAAAGCACAAACATCATGATCACATAAGCCAATCATATAAACTGCATTGAAAATCAGGGGGCATCATGCCATATGCCTCTCATTGTTATTACAATCATTATTCATATTCTAAGCAGGCGATCACACAGTGATCTCTTTGAGTGCGAAATGATATCATCAGAAGATGAGGCAATGTACATGCCTTTTTATGTGTGTGTGTGTGTCTGTGTGTGCATGTGTGTGTAACTCTGAGTGAGATACACTACTATTAGTGGGCCAGGATTACACTTCATTTGTAGTGAGATTGATGTTGGCATTTGTGCGGCGTGCACGACGGCACCACATCGGCTGTGTGACATTGTGTTAGTGCAACAGCAAGCCTCCCGCTATTTCAGCAAGCGCAGGCTCGCTTTGAACAAGCTTACCGTTAAGTTCAGATTTTGGGACAAGAATGAGAGTGGCAGGAGCAGGCCCAGTGGCTTTGTGCTCAATTAGTCTGGGAGGAGGTGGGTACAACCTTCATTGGAATCACACCAAAGGCTTTTAGAAACAGGGCTGTCCCTGCTTGGTGCTGAGCTGATATTGGTGAAGACCATGGTAATATTACTCGTTATAGAAAAGGGAAGGGATGGGATTGTTTTTTGCAGCACCAACATTGTGTCTTAATAGGGTGTTGGGCTACTAGAACAGCTTAAATGCCCCTTGGCATAGATTCTACAACTGTATGGAACTCTACTGGAGGGATGCAATACCATTATTTCATGAGACATTCCATCATTTGATGTTTTGTTGATGGTGGTGGAAAACGCTGTCTCAGGCACCGCTCCAGAATCTCCCATAAGTGTTCAATCGGGTTGATGGCCATGGAATATGGTTTACATCGTTTTCATGCTCATCAAACCATTCAGTGACCACTTGTGCTATGTGGATGGGGCATTATCATCCTGGAAGAGACCACTCCCATCAGGATAGAAATGCTTCACCATAGGATGAAGGTGATCACTCAGAATTGCTTTGCATTTATTGCTGTTTACTTTGCCCTCTAAGGGGTTAAGTGGACCTAAACCAATGCCTGCAGTAACTTATATATATATATATATATATATACACTGTATATGTTGTGGCAGCCCAATGGGCTGCACAAGAAAATGGCTGCCTGGCCTACAACACATGGGAGTCAAGAAACACTACATTTCCCAGCAGGCCACAGTCACACCTGAGCCAAGTGAAAGTGATGGGACTAACGGCCAGCTGAAAGCCATTTCGAGGCCTATTTAAAGGGCTGATTCTGTGACACAGGGAGAGGAGTAGGAACGTGAGTGGGAAGAAGTTGCTGTGTGAGTTTGTAAGAGTGAGTACTGTGAAGTCTATTGACCAGCCAGTGTTTTTGAGTGTTTTTGAGTGTTTTTGAGTGTTTTTGAGTGTTTTTGAGTGTGAAATTGGATTGTTTGAGGACCCCCCTTTGGATTTGACTACGGACTGGATTGCGGACTTGGAACTGGATTTTGGAATTAGATTGGACTTTGACAACGAGATAAGGATTTGTGGACTTTGTGTTTGTATTCCCCTGAAGACCCCACCCTTTGTTTTGTGTTGTCAAGAGTAGTAGTTTAATAAATTATCATTTTTGTTTTGAATACTGCCTCCTCTGTGTTCTTCAACTTGCCTACGCCCTCTGCAAGGTCCGTGAGTGTCGCCCAACCCCTGGGGACACCACAATGTATATACATTCTATATTTTAGTGATGCATCATAACATTGTTGGTGTTTATATTAATATTAAATCCTACAATACCAAGCCCTTCTGTATGAACCATTCAGGCTGAAACACTTTCAATGGCACTGCAGTGCCTTGCCTTAAATGTGAAACATGCGTGTAGCACAGTGGTTAGCCAGGGAAAACGAGAAAATGCTTTGAGTGTAGGATTTTTTCATTTGCGAGGGAACACTTTTCAAGGTTCACAATAAGTTCTGTTCAACACTGACTTTCACCTGTCATTGCGTCTGCCATGCTAATCCTGCTGTGAATGGCAGTGCCTTTCCTTTGACTTTGTTTAGACTGCCAAGTAAAAAATATGTAGTCACATCTCCCAAACAAACGTATACCTGTGAAAATTGATTTATCACTGCAACAATTGTTTAATTGTATCACATACACATGCACACATACACAAACACACATAGGTACACACATGAATGAACACATACCTGTACACACATGTGTGCACACTCGCACTCACACACATACACATACGCACGCACACACCCACCACACACACACACACACACACACACAGATAGGTACACACACACATGCATGAACACACACCTGTACACATGTGTACACATACGCAGACACACACCTGAACACACACATACACACATACACCAATGGGAATTAACTTGTCACTGTGGAAGGCATTACAGCCTGTAATACCTGTCGGGGTGTCAGGACGCCCCCTGGTGTCATGGCCACTCCATCCAGCTGCCCTTACCATTTGAGTCTGTGTGCCATGAAAGCTGGTGGAATCCTACAGAAGGCCTCAGCACCTCTACACAGAGCTGTAAGAACACACGCTTCTGTCTCTCAGCACAGAAAAGCTGCTTCTGCTGTCTTTCACACCCGATCAGATCAGAGAAACTGTAGGATGCTACGTCTTTGTGACAGAGGCCTCGCTTTTTGTGAGTGCACCACTGTGCCTGGCGCTAACAGGCTGTGTTATGTGTACATAACTCTTGGGACAGCATGTAAAAAAGGGTGTTGGGCTCATTTTGTGTGCGAATGTGTGTGTGCGTAGGTGTTTGCATCCATGTGTATTTTAGAAAGTATGTGTGTGTGTGTGTGTGTTGTGTGTGTGTGTGTGTGTGTGTGTGTTACTGTAGGGTTGCAAAGGAAAATAATGATCGCCAAGGAAACATTTAGTCAGCATCCTACCTCCTACAATTGATCAACCACAGTTTGACACAGACAAATATAATCGGAATTGAGATAAATTGGTAATGGTATAATAGAGTGAATAGATAGCTGATAAATCTAGTAGCTATGCTTGCTGCTAATATTGTAGCTAAACTTAGCAAGCATTTATGCATTGTTCAAAACTACTTAGCTAGCTAACTACCCCCTAAAGTTTAAACAGTACATGTCCTATGATTACAAATTCCTATTCAATTCCCATAAAACCCCACTGAAATTCTTCCTGTTTCGAAAATTCATGGAATGTGTGTGTGCTTGTCTGTACATGTGTGAATGCATGTGTATGTTAGAGAGAGAGTATGTGTGTGTGCATGTGTGTGTGTGTGTGGGGGTTTACATGTGTGAACACACGTGCATGTTAGAGAGAGAATGTATGTATGTGTGTGTGTGTGTGTGTGTGTGTGTACATGTGTGAATGCGCGTGTATGTTAGAGAGAGTGTGTGTGCCTGTGTGTGTACATGTGTGAACGCACATGTATGTTAGAGAGAGAGTGTGCGTGTGTACATATGTGAATGCACATGTGTGTTAGACAGAGAGAGAGTGTGTGTGTGTGTGTACATGTGTGAATGCACGTGTATGTTAGAGAGAGAGTGTGTGTGTGCACGTGCATGCTGCGGCAGATACTCACTGCTCCCTTGTCAGGAAAAATTAGGACAGTCTTCTGTATGAAACTACAAGAGCAGCTGATTCTCTAACGCTGTCTATTTCTATTCTGTGCGTGAGTGTGAGTGTGTGTGTGTGCAGAGGGTCCAGTGCAGCCCTGTTTGATCATTCTTCATCTGTTGGTACCATGTAATGGACATACTGTATACTATATGGTGTTCAATCTTAGTCACATTAATGGGTTCTAAACATGCGTCATTATAATATACTTTTTATGTTGCGATTTTTCACATTCTTCCTTGTGAGTGTTAGGTGTGTTCAGAGTGCAGCTGTGTCCAACAGTGTCCTGATGTGTAGATTTTATGATACTTTAGGGAGTTCAGTTACTGTGTGTCACCCTCACTGTGCACTTTCAGACAGAGCCCAGGCATTTTGCTTCTACAGCCCTTAATGTGGTTCAGTGAGATTCTATTGTCTCAGAGGGGACATTATCCAGGTCATGGTACAGGAAAAACCACAGACCGAAAGGACATTCTGAGAACTCACACAGGCTGGCAACAGCCTCACCCCCCTTCCTGAATGGAGAGAGGAGAAATGGAAGGTGTGTGTGTCCCCTCCTCTCCCCAAACCCCACCCCCTCCTCTCCCTGCACCCTACTCCCTATCCCCTCCTCTCCCTGCCCTCTCTTTACCCCCACCCCTTCTTCTCCAAACCCCTCCTCTCCCTCACCCCACCCACCCTCTCCTAAACTCCCTTCTCCCTGCATTCAGATGCCCCCCCCCCATCCCCCCACACACCACATCCCTTCCTCTCCCTGCATCCCTCCTCTCTCTGTGTAGCTGTTCCCTGCCTCTCAGGTCCACAACTCCAGGACATAAATAACCCAGGATAATTCTGCTGCACAGCTTTGAATACCTAATTAGTGAATGACTTCTCACTGCTTGTGGTGGTCCAGTCTCTCTACCCCTCAGAAGAAAACTAATTTATTTCACGCTGTGGTGAAGGATGGCTAGTTTAGCTGCTCCATGAGAGCCAAGGCTTTGATTGTATGGCATTCCGTTGTATTCGGGGGGGTGGGGCAAGTGTCCATCGAGTCGTCAGTGTCAACCTAGTCCTATTGGCTGGTGGTTGTCAAGGTAGCCATTGCTGTAAAATCTGCTGTAATGGAGGGCCCCGCTGGGACCGTTGACTGGAGGCGCTGTGAGTGGCAGGCACATCGCTGCCCCCGGAGGCATGGCGCAGCGTCGCACATGAATGAAGTTTTAAAATCCATTAACACTAATTAGATACTGGCGACTCTTGTCAGTTCAAGAGGAACCAGAAATGAAGATACTTCTCTAACGTCTGTCTTTTTTCATCACTTTATTTTCTTCTCTTATTTTTGGAATATTAATCCTGAAGTGGACATTGTCTTAAACTGTTTATTGAGTTTATCTTTTGTCATATGGTCTGCCTTTGTGTGATTTGGTGAATGGACGTTTAAAAAAATCTCTCATACAGCTTTGGGTTGATGTGCCCAGGTTGTCAGGTTGTGCTCATACAGTAGAAGGATATCCTTCACCACAAGTAAGCACTAGTTGCTTATGAGATTCCCATGGAGCACATTTGCCCCCTGCGTGCTTTCACCTGTGAGCAACACGGGATAACGGTGTGAAATTTAGAGCGGTTTCTAGTGTCGCTCATAAACATGCACCCAGCAGATGGATAAATATCATGCTCCTTATTGAATTGCTCTTCTGCCCTTCAGCACACTCCCTGGATCTTTCCTCCGTTATTTATTGTGGGAAATGTCATGCCAGACATGCCGCTCTGTGACTTCCCTGCCGGTGTGATTGGCGTGGGCCTTGCAAGCGGGCCAGGAAAAGCGCAACGTAATTAAAAGCCTTCTCGCACCTTCGTTGCCCAGATCTCCAGCAGCTTCCACCTTTGTGCCCTGTTGAGAGCTCGACAAATCAATTCCTCTCCCAATTGAATCCGAGTTTGAATGCCATGGGATCGACCCAGGCCATTAAAAGCACAATACCCTTCCCCAATGACTGTGTCTAACGCTGCGACATTGTATTTATTGTGAGCGCCGTGCGGCCGTGACGTCTCCACGAGCGGTCCATTCTTCACCAACTTCCCTATTCAGGTTGTGTGCTTGGGATTGAACCAATGTGTGATCGTAATTTGCATTCTCAAAAGGCCTAAGGAAGAAGCGAGAGACTGAAAGAAATGGGCACCAGAAACAAAAGAGGGAGGAGAAAGGGAAGAAGCAGAATGGTAAACCGTAAAGTTTTGACACGTTGAGCGAGGAAATACCATATAGCACACATTCATTTAGATGTTTGGTATTCATTGTTTTTTATTTACCTCAAATGGTAATTTGCACAGGCAGTGCAGTTCTCTTTCCCTGGGTAGGGCTGAACGAGCAGCACACATGCGTGCATGCCTTTGGGTATGCATGCTTATGAGAGTGGCGCTAATGCTATAAATTCATTACAGCTTTGGAAAGAAGTCTGGCAGTCTTTGCGAGGGACTGCCGAGATGTTTCTCGGGTGACAGTGAGGATTTCGGGAACGTCAGATATTCTCTTTTAACAAGAGCTTTTCCTGGGCAGCCCTGGTGTCAGATTTCAGCACTGTGATTGGTTTTCAGTTGCTTTTCTGCACCAGAAAGGGCAAGGTCTGACTTATCCACATTTTCAACACAAGGTGGAAGAGCTCCACATTCAGACTGACTGGGAAGAGACAGAAAAATCGCTACATTTGAGACATTTTCTGACAAGTCCCAACTTTCCCTTTGAAGGGAGGCTTTATGCAGAGGCTAAAATAAAGATTTTGGGGGCGTTTTTGTGTAACATGATCCCAGCGGCACCCTTATAAAACCATAAAGGACTGTTAGTGAAAGCTGGGGCAATCTCTGGGATTTATGTGGATAAAAGCAATATCTATGAACTGTACTCTACTGTTTTCTGTATGCACTGCAGTTTATGAAATATTGGGATTGATGTGATTGGCAGGCTTAAAGCTGGGAGATTGAGCCAGCTACTTACAGATGGCAGGTCAGGGGGACCAGTGGCCCTCGTGTCAGTCCCATGAGCACTTAGCCTTCAACATCTTGCTCAGTTGATGTATGCGGTCTGTTTCACGGACCACGGCAGGAGGGTGAGGTGCATTACAGTATAGGCGGGGCGAGTGGGTGAATGAGCACCCTCTAGACTCAGCTGAGTAGTATTGAATGATCTGTGATGCATTTAATATGGAGTTGTGACTTAGTGGGGGGGGACTGGCCTTGTATCAAGAAGGTTGAAGGTTTGATTTGCAGGTAAGATACTGCAGTGGTAGCTTTAACCTGAATTGCTTCAGTAAATATCCATCCATAAAAATCCACATTTACAACCAGATAATGGGCAAAGTGTAAGCTATGTGAGGGCACCTGCCAAGAAAATAAACACTGCAATGCAGCACAGTAAAATTGGCCAGCTGATCTACATATATCACCAGCAATCAGTGACTGAAAGCTCTCACTTCTCTCTTCTCATACATTCAGTTTGACTCAGTTCACAAAATAAGTCCATTATTCTGCCTTATGAATAAGTCATGGGTGGAATGAACATTGCCAACCTCCCAAAAAGAATCATAAAAGGTTTATTAGTTAAATGTTGGCAGGCAAGGCAAAGGAGAAGAGCTTGCATTTTGTATGTCTCTCCCTCAGGAACACAGATTAGTCTATCCTTTTAGCAGTGAAAGTGTTTGGTACTTTCTTGGAACTTTTCCTATTTATAATAATCCTTTGTGTTATGATTTGGACATGTTTAATGGGCATTTGAGGTATCCCTACCTGGCTTTGGACTGCTATTGTGTAAATAATCCCTTTATTTGAAAATTGTATTTTCCTGTTATGCCCCTGTATTTTAAATAGAATGGTTCTGTGAGTGGGGGGTAGAATGTTCACTTCATGCATTGTATTCAGTTGGTGTCCTTGTATTTTTTAACCCTGTTGAAGAACACCAGGCTAAAATATATTTGTATTCCCTTATAAGTGTTTTTGTTTATCTGATTTGACCTCTATGGAAATTTCATTGCACATACCACGCCGGTTGTAGGATTTTTCTTGGATTGGTTGGGACAAGCCCACTGTAAAAACATATCTGCGTTTGCTGTGCACTTTGTTGTCGTTTGAATAGATTTTTGTTGTGCCTTATGGCTTCAGATACATTCAGACACTCAAGTTAAAGGCCCAGAACATCACAGTGAATGGTCTCTATGAGTGGGCTTCAGCTCTTATCTCAAAAGTAAGTTTATTTACTCAAAGTCATGCTCCCATACTACACATTTTTATACAGTATTTCTGGGTGGGGTTATTTTTTAGGGAGACATTATAGAAAGCCCATCTCCAACCCCTGATTGGTTGGGTGGTGCATCTTTCCAGTGGTTGTTGAAGCATGGGGGTGTGAACGGAAAATTGACGTCAACTTGTAATGATGTCAACCTGTAAGGTCTTTTTTTGGGTTTTTGTTTTTGCCTGGGTCACTGGGGGACAACCACCTCTTCAGGTGAGAGGGTTAACACCTGGGCTTAATTAACACCTGGGTGTAATTAAGCCCTGTCCAGTTGTCATAAATAGCAGTGCTGCAGTAGCTCAAGTTAGCTCATTTCTTGTGTTGGTGTAGGAGAAGCAATAACTTCAGTTGCTCTCTCCTTAAATCTGTATTCATTTATATTTCTTGTCTTTTCTCTACTTTCTGTTTGTTTGGTACTGGGGGGACAACACCTTCAGTTGCCCTCCCCATTGATTTGTTTGAATTTTTCCCTTCCTTTTTTTTCCCTCTTTACCTTTTTGTTTTGGCTCTTTTCTTTTTGCCTATTGTTTTGATAGGATTGGTGGGTGGCCATGGTCATAGGCCTGGCCATCTTATAGACCCCGAAAGACCCTGTTTTTTGGACCCAAAGTGACCATTTTGTTTTATTTAGAAAAGGGGAAACGTAACACCTGTAAATGAGTATGTTTTCAAATAGACTGACAGTGGAATTCCCGACTGTAATTGTGGGCTCATCCCATTGCTGCAATATTCAGTATCTTGCGGATTGTGATTGTTTCATTAGAAATATAATGAAATTAGAAATGAGCTGTGCTTTGTTAAAAAGTTGATTGCATTTGGTTGGTCTGTATCAAACAGTTGATTTGGTAACTTGTGTTTATTTGCTCTCCAGTTTGTCTACAGTTCACAGTTGATTAGTGTGTCTGCACTCATATGTTTTAGCTCAGTTGTTTATATCTTAGGCCTGTATTATGTATGTTGCTTGTGCTATTTTGAGGAGTGCAGAGCTACAGTACCCTTTTTCGTAGCTTTCTCCTTCACATGTGTTTGCAGGTTCTATAGACCTACATTAGGAAATGTGCGGGCATACCCCATTTTAATTAATGTTAGGTTTAGACAGCTAGCACATATTGATTTACATTGGGACTAATTCATCCGGGATGGATACCAACGGCAGTCTGTCAGGCCACACCTGGATGTTTACTCTCTCACAGGCACGCTGCAGACTGGTTTCAGTTGAGCAAACGTTCGTGACAGTAATTTCTCATTCGCTTCTCTGCTGGAGGTGAATAATTTACATTCAGACTGAATGTTTCATGGGAGTGCAGAGAGTGCTTTCAGAGAAAAATTAAGCAAAAAAGTACCTCCTGCTCTGCATGAGAAATCTATCGGATGTGCTGATGTCAAAGAAGGAAATTCCCATTGAAGAACCTGGACCTCTGTTTCCCTCCCTAATTCTACTGTAGAGTGAGGGGGTCATAAACCTTCCCAATATCCCCAAAACATTCCCCAGGGCAGCTCTGCTCTCAGACGGGGGACTTCACTGAGCAGCCACGTCATGTTTTCAGAAAGTAAAGCCTAATTTGCTTGGAATTTCATGCTCCAGTGGAGGGTTGATGCGTTAATGAATTAATGAAGCTAGCAGATTTTGGATGATGGACTGTAGAAAATTGCCTGATGAAACTTGGACTTCTGTGTATGTGTGTGTGTGTGTGTGCGTGCGTGCATACGTGTGTGTGTGTGTACAACACGCTCATTTCTCACTGTCAGACTGAATTACACACCCTCTATGAGAGGGGTGTCTCCGACTGTCAGTCAGGGAAGTAGAACCATGTAACTGAATGTAGCCTATGTTAAACTATACCTTCACTCTGCCTCATTTGTCAAGCAATCAAAGTGTACAAGAAACATACATTTTCTTCACCTGTGTTTCTGGGGAGAAAACTGTACTGTCAGCGATATTACTGAACAGGCCACACTTTATAATTAGTCTAACTTCATTTATAACTTAATTTTAACTTCATCTAAGTTCTTTATAGCACCTTTATTAGCATTATATTGCCATTTTATAAAGCAGTTGTAAAAATGTGTACTTCATGACAACTGGCATATAGAGTAAGGTACCAAATCATTCTCTTCAGAATGATTTGATTTTTGACATTACATGCAGTCATGTATTGTATCACTATAGCACAAAGAGATGAGATTATCGGTCACTGTAACACTACACAACGATCACAATCCTCTAACTTGGGCTGCCACTCTGAAAGAATGGATTGCGATACATCTCAACATGTGACCTGAGATGTGACAGGGAATTCAGAGTAGTTTTCAGCCATATTTCTATTGGATTATTTATGAATCCTTTAATAGGATATGCTTCTATACACATTAATTCAGAAATATGTCAGTTGTCATGTCATAAACTAGAGCAGAGTAGTCGATAACTTGACGAACTGGCAAAAGACCAGCTGCGTGCTACAGACATGGCTTTTATATGAGTCGCATAGAGTCACCTGATATTAAGCCAGCTAAAGCCATATTGTATCCCTCAAAAAATGCTGATATCATTTTAGTTGTGCCTCTGTTGCAGTGAGCTGGTCAGCACAGACTTGTCAAAGGCCTGTCAAAAGTGTTTCAATTAACACTTTTCCTTAAATTTGACTTATAAATACATAAAAGTATAACTTTTTTTTACTGCAGGCACAATTTCTTTCATACATTTTTTCATAGCCAAACTGTATTTTGAAGCAGATACAATTTTTGTTTTTTTCTGATTTTATCACATTTTCTCCCAATTTAATAGCCAATTACACCCTTCTGTTGTCATGTCAATCCCCCCTCGTATTGTGAGTTCGCTGCCGCAGCCCTGTGACTGGTAGTGACAAAGGCAAAGTATAGTTTCCTCCGAGACAGTACTCGCCAGGCTGTCGACCGTAACTCCGGTACTACAGAGCCACTCCTGTGCACAGCGAACCTCCTGTTGGCTTCCCTCCCCCCTCCCTGGGGCGGACAGCCAATTGCCGCCCCCGGTGGCACTCCCAGCCAGAGCCGACTCTGGCGTGGTCGGTGGAATCGAACCCCGGTTGCAGTGGCTAGCGAACGTCGTAACCACTAGACCACCCGGGAGGCCTATCAGACATTACCTTTGATTGTGAGTAAAAAGTTAGGGACAGATATTTATTGAAACAAACCCTTATTTATTTATTTATTTATTTATTTATTTATGGCAGAGTTATTCTATTGGTTAAGACACTGAACTTGCTGTTTTAGGAACTTTAGATATCTGTGTGCTATAAAAGGAGATGCACATTTATTATCATTTTTTTTTGCATAATCCTCATTGCAATTTAATATTGTGAATTTTGAACATTATAACAATTTGATATCCAGAGCTTATTTGCCATTACGGTTGCTTAAATATTGTAGCTACTTTGCGAGAATGCTAGCTACTAGTAAGTCTAATTTGGTCTGTCTACCAAGTTCATTAAAATCTCATGGTGTGAAGCAAGTCAGACACTCTCAGAAGTGCAGAAAGATTAACATGATGATTCTTATGACCAAAATGATGGACTTGACAATGGACTTGTTCTGACTGGATATTTTGCAGCTGATCAGCAACTATTTACCTACTGGTAAAGTGATGCCATAAATGATAGCAAAGAGTGTTGAATGAATGCTGCATTTTGCACAGTGTTGAATAATCAATTTTCTTTTTTTGTTTTTCAGAAATCTGTTGGACAGGGATACCTTTTCTAAATCTGATCCAAGTAAGACACTTTATCCTTCATTACAGTGTGTCTGTTTTTGGTTCTGTGTTTTGGGTGAAATGTTGAAGTGGAAGAGACATTAGCAGTGGTTCCCGTATATAATTATAATTCTATAATTAAACCATAGCGGAAAATTGCAGCGTGTGATATGCACATGATCGTTGCTTTTATGAACAATTCCATCTGAGTATGTATTCTTACTTTGGACTTTCATTTTATTGTTAACTATACTATCTAGCTAGAGGTTGACTCTGATGATGGATCACGTAATTTACGATGGATATTGTAACTATAAAACTAGATAAAATATAAAACCTGCTAATAGCTTCGCTGCCTGCACGTCACACTTTACCCTGGCAAATTAAATTAACAAACATATTTAACTAAACAATGTACAAAACATCATAGTTTACATGGCATAAAATCATGAGTTATATAACAGCAACACAACACTAAGGTCACCATGGGAAAATATATTTAATTGAAAGCCAAGCCACTCATTGAATCCATGCAGGTCATTCTTGATTGAAGACACGCATTACTAATCTTAATTCATTGCAAAAGTTATGGTAGTAGGCTATCTGTAGATTAAGATTAGCAATTTTATTTCTAGGCTACTATAGGCTAATTGTACTTCATGTGGTACATACAAATACGCCTGTTTGCATCCAAAAATAAAAACGCGAAACATATGTGTATTATTCGGCCAAAATGTATTACTTTGCATTTCAAGGATTGATAAACCCAATAACCAGCATTAATTAACTTGACAAGAATGATGGATATCACAAAATAGTATTTTAACATATAGGCTACTCACTAAATATACGGTCTGTAACTGGGAAATTAATGAGATAATGACACATCAGTTGTGGATATGGATGGGGTTACTGATCCACTTTCCCACATAGAGAGGCTGTATGGACACTGATGAACCATAAATTAATCATTTTCTTTCCCACTGAAGTCAATTCTAATTCCAGTTCCAGTACCATGATGCCTAATGTCATAAATGGGCCACCAGTCAGGGAATTCCCCTTTTGGCAGGCAATGGAGATTTTCTTCTCCAAGGACAAGAAAATGTCGGGATTCAACCTGCACAATGTGCAACAGGAAAAAATATTGTAAAAATGTTGCTTTTGTTGTCTCCTTTAAATATTGAACAGTATATTTATACAAATAATATACAATATATAATAGCTGACTTTGGTCAAGTATATTGAGTTGGGTAGCATTTTAGTCAGGAGATTTGATGATTATTTTCTGTGAAGTCCGGACGAGGACCCAGGCGCAGACCAGGATAAGGCAGGAAAGGAACGTTTATTGATCAAGCAAGGTTCAAAAGCTGATAGTCAGAGGTAGATAAAGTACAAAATCGAAATCCAAAAGAGTAGTCAAAAAGGCAGTCCAAAAATCAAAACCAAATATACAGAAAGGCAAACAAACAAAATCGGAAGGCAAAAAACTTGTAGTCAAACAGAAGGGGTGTCTCGGGAAATACAACAAACTTTGGCTTACACACAATCGGCACAGTGAATATTGATCAACGTTCTGACGAATACTGAATGCAAACAAGGAACTTAAATACATGTGGGGAAGGGAAACACAATAGGAATCAGGTGTGACTGGGAGGAGAGAAGGGCAAGAACACAGGTGAGAACGATAGGGATCACTAATATAATAAAAAGGGGAGGAAAAAGACACGGACTGGGAAGCACATAGACACACTGAAAATAAACGACCTGGAATAGCAGGTAGACACGTGCACAGTTAGAAGGGGAGGAGCGCATAGAAAGAAAATGCATGCAGACAAGGCGATAGGAGAGAAGCGTACAGGGATAGGACAACGAGAGAGAGAATGATAGCAGTAGATAGAAATGTGAGATAATTAGTAATTAGTCAATGTTAGTAACGTAATCTAAATCCCTAATGTTAGTAGATTAGTTGGTTAGTACTATTTACACCTAACTAATATATACAGAGTGATAGAAAGAAAGAAGGAAGTAAACGAGATAGGAAAATAAGGCAGAAAACCCGTAAAGTTGAAATCACCCGAATAGTGCAATAACAAAGACGAGGAGTGGATTATCGAAAAACAAGGAACACAGACAGACGGGGAAACAGACGTGAAAGATGAGTGATGATGAGAAAATAATAAAATACAAAAACAAGCAGAACAAACGTGGCAAAACATAAACATTTTCCCTCTCAATGTCAAAAACATTTATGAAATTATCTCTCATAAATGCTAAACTTTCAGGGGGAGGTCCCCACTTATGAAATAAAATCACATGTACGTGCACCACAACATGTTATATGACCCACTGCTCCAGAAAACGAAACCTAGGGGAAGCACTGATTGGCTTGCCTGATTTATAAGGTTTAGCTCTCTGAGTGTCACCAAACCTTGGCTCTGGCCCCTTCCCCCAACACTGCCCCCCACACCCCCCTAGCCTTCACCCTTGTTTTCCTTTACCCCCTCTCTTACCCCAGCCACTGGCACAAATAAACCTCTCTGGTCCCTGATCTCCACTGAACCACTGACACAGGGTCAGGTGGCCAAGGTTTTGGTAGAAACCACCGATGTGCACCCCACCTATGCACTAATCAGAGATCAGTGCCTCTGGGGGGAGAAAGGGGAAGGGCAAAAGGGTTGAGGATGACAATTCAACTTTGAGTGTCCTTTTCACAAGACCTTCTCTGCAACATCTCCATAGATGTCATGGTTTGAGTGCCTGTTTAGCCCTGTGTGGGCGTACTCCGTTTCTATCCTCGTGAGTACGTTCCTGCTCATCTCCATACCTAATCAGCGGATTGTTTTCAGGTGTTCACTGCCTACTTCAGTTCGCTGCTTTCACTACTCCGTGCTTCAGTGTCATTTCATTTGGCGTTGAAGCCGGTACGGTATCAGTCTTAGAAAAAGCATTTAGGAAAAAGCATTTAGGAAAAAGAATTTCACTTTAGCTTTCTCGCCACTTCTACGGAAGTCTAGCTTTTCTTATTTTGTTTGGTCTGTGTTTCGGGGTTACTTACCGACAGACCCAGGGCACTTATTTTCGCTGTTCGTTTTCCTAAGCTGCGTCTTAGGCGTCTGGGTTCTATTCCAGCTTCGTTTTCTTTTTGCTTGTGTTGCTACTCAAGTTATTTTATTTCCTGTTTCCTCTGCGTGTGGTGTTGGGCTACATGTCAGAGACTTCTGTTTGGTTTTACTATCGTTCGGTTCCGTTCACGGACCGCTTTTGTTTCGCCCTTTATAGGGGTAGTTATTATTTCGTATTATGCTGGGAGTTTTTGTTTTATTTTCTGTAGCGATTCTCGCGGGTTAACGCCCCTTGCTCCCTATTGTGTTTTAGTTACATGAACAATCAGGAGTGTTCCTGATCCTTATTCCCCATTGGTTGCATTTGGGCCTCACCCCTACAAGCCCTCACAGTACACTGAAGCCAACATGCAGGCACCAGCGACCACCTAGGTTTTAGACCAGGTATTGGCTACACAGCTTAACATCTCATACGGAGGGCATTCACGCCCTCCAGATTCCACAACAGGCTGTTTTAGAGCAACAGGGGGAAATGGTTGCTCAGTTGCGTAGCCAGGGTGACAGCCTGCGCGAATTAGCAGACAATCTCCGTCGTATGACGTTAGGTGCACAACCACCAGTCCTTATGAATCCTCCTCCTCAACTTGATCCCCTCACCATTAAAGAGCCCAAGCTCCAATTCAGGTATGATGGGGAGTCTGGAAAGTGTAGGGGGTTCCTCTCCCAATGTTTAATTTTTTTAAAGCACAGCCCTCACGCTTTTCAACACATGATTCCCGGGTGGCATTTATTCTATTAACTGGGACTGCTCTCGCTTGGGCCGACCCCCTGATTAGGTCTAATTCCCCCCTGATGAATAATGCAGATAGACTAATGAAGGAGATGGCATTGGTGTTTGACCACGATATCTCCGGTCAGGAGGCAGCCATGAGGCTAACCCGTCTTCGCCAGGGTACTGATACAGTGGCCGGGTTTTCAATAACATTTCGATCACTGGCAGGTGAGACAGGGTGGCCAGAGGGTCCTTTGTCCACACTGTTCCTCAACACACGACCCGTGACAAAAGCTGTCGCTACTGTAAGCGCTGGGGGCACAGTAGGGACAACTGCCCGAGATTGTCGGGAAACCGCACCTCTCGCTAGTTGGACAGAAGCCACTAGCAAGACCTACTAACACAGGCTTCCGAACACTCTTACCCGTCCGTTTATTGTGGGGCCAGCACTCCATTACAGTGGACGCATTTCTTGACTCTGGAGCTGTAGAGTGTTTCGCGGATGCTCAGTGGGCTAGGGAAATGAGTTTACCCGTTCATTCATTATCCCGTTCCCGTTTAATTACGGGTCTCGATGGTCGTCCATTAGGTACAGGGGTGGTTAAAGAGACCACTGGTCAAATAGATATGCGGGTGTCTCACCATGGGCACTGGGAACGCATTAGGTTCTTTTTAGTAGACTCCCCTGCCTTCCCTCTCGTTTTAGGCCATTCATGGTTAGTCCGACAGACGCCGCAGGTTAATTGGGGTAATAGTCATAACACCATTCTGCGGTGGGGTCCCTAGTGTTCTTCACATTGTCGATTGACGTCACCACCCTTTACAGGTAGTAGGGGGTGTATCACAGAGACCGAATCTGACAGCGATGAGGGTGAGGAGGAATACCCTACGGGTTCAGGAGGATCATGGAGAGGACAGGAGAGTTTGGCCTGGGACTTTGGTGACGAGTTCTCCATAAGTGCAGCTGCGGGTTTAGTAGGGGCACCCGATTTCCCCTTACCCACTAACGTGCCGGCCAAATACGCTGACTTAGCCGAAGTTTTCAACAAGCAGCGGGCCATTACCTTGCCGCCCCATCGTTCCTATGATTGTGCGATCGACCTGTACCCGGGCACTATCCCACCAAGGGGTTCACTCTACTCCCTATCGGCCCCCGAGAGCACCGCCACGAAGGAGTATGTTGAGGAGGCATTGGCTAACGGGCTCATTAGGCCCTCAACTTCTCCGGCTGGTGCAGGTTTTTTCTTTGTCCAGAAGAAGGATGGGGGATTAAGGCCACGCATTGATTATAGAGGTCTTAATACTATCACTGTTAAAAACCGCTACCCTCTTCCTCTAATGAACTCTGCATTTGAACGTCTCCAGGGAGCCAAGGTGTTTTCCAAACTCGACCTTCGTAACGCCTATAATTTAGTACGTATGCATGCGTAAGGGAGATGAATGGAAAACAGCCTTTAACCCCCTGAGGTCGGCTGGATCGGCGCCGATCCAAGCAGCAATACAAGTATATTACTATTTCTAACTTCGCGATATTTTATCATACACACGCGGCAAAAACATTGACAGAAACCTTAGAATCGCGACTTTCCGATTTGAGCACTGGCAAATCAAATGGGATTTTTAAAATTAGCTTAATTAGACCAAAAGTAAACCTTGCTTTTACTCTGTTTTTACCTTTTAGTAACGTCCCCCTTCTATTGACATGTTAACGAGGTGCTAATTTCGGGGAGGCCATGTGTGAAAACGCCGGCATAAACAACACAAACTGAAGAGGACAGTCTATGCTGATATTTATTTTATTTCGCTTTGTTTTCAAATACTCGTGAAAATATATATAAATTCCGCGTCTTGTGACTACATATTCCGCATGTCGCAATGTAACAAATTGCAATAGGCACAGAAAATACTTTTCAAACAGCCTAAAATGTTATAAAATATATCGTATGTGTGTTTACGCTTGCAATCTGCCAGCAACAGTATATTCACGAGTATATTTTCAAATACTCGTGAAAATATATGAATTCCGCGCCTTGTGACTACATATTCCGCATGTCGCAATGTAACAAATTGCAATAGGCACACAAAATACTTTTCAAACAGCGTAAAATGTTATAAAATATATCGTATGTCTGTGTTTACGCTTGCAATCTGCCAGCAACAGTCTATGCTATTGATTTTATTTCGCTTGTTTTTTTATTTTTTTACATCTTGTCTGTGTTTACGCTTGCAATCTGCCAGCAACAGTCTATGCTGATATTAATTTTATTTCGCTTGTTTTCAAATACTCGTGAAAATATAGCCTATGAATATCGCGTGTTGTGACGCCAAACATTCCGCGTGTTGCAACGTAACAAAGAGCCAAAATGAATATTCAGGTATTTAGCATTTAGCCCTCCCACAGCCTGAAATAAATGTGACCAGTTCTGATAAAAACAGGTTTTTAGCTATTTAGATCTCAGATGTGCTAAACTATTTTCACACCCTTACATAACCAAGACCTTGGTGAACAAACGCACATTGGCAAAACAATTCGTCACTATAGTTTAGTGTGTGCTTTCACATCTTTTGTGACAGCAGAAAAATTTACTATTTTTAACTTGTGTGTTTGTAGATCTATTTACAAGCTGCATATGATACTGACCAAACTATTGATGGCATACAAATGTAGCTGTGATTGTCCTTCAAATAAAAATATCAAACACTTTGGAGTAAGTGTGTGTTAAATTGATGAAATTGAGATAAATATCAGACCATGCCAAAATCTAAAAACATTAAAAGCTTAGCACGGACCTCAGGGGGTTAATACTCATAGTGGGCACTATGAGTACTTAGTGATGCCATTTGGGCTCACTAATGCCCCCTCGGTGTTTCAGGCATTCGTCAATGACGTGCTCAGAGAGATGTTAGAGAGATTTGTCTTCGTCTATTTAGATGATATTCAGATTTTTTCTAACAGCTTGACTGCGCACGTTACACACGTTCGGCAGGTTTTAAAGGCTCTGCTCAGAGCGCAATTGTTCGTTAAGGCAGAGAAGTGCGTTTTTCATGCTCCCTTAGTTTCGTTTTTAGGGTTCATTGTGGCTGAGGGGAAGGTCCAAATGGACCCAGAAAAGGTCTCGGCGGTTATGCGCTGGCCCACCCCATGGTCCATTAAGGACATTCAGCGTTTTTTAGGGTTCGCAAACTTTTATCGGCGATTTATTCGCAATTTTAGTGCGCTTGCAGCCCCCATCACTGCATTGACCAAAAAAGCTGCATCCTCGCGGTTCCAGTGGAATCCGCGAGCGGAGGCAGCATTTGCAGAACTTAAGAGACGGTTCAGCTCCGAGCCCATCTTGGTTACTCCCAACCCGTCCCTCCCATTTGTGGTAGAGGTTGATGCTTCTGAGGTGGGGGTAGGGGTTATTTTGTCTCAACACGCACCCCAGGATCAGAAGCTCCATCCGTGTGCCTATTTCTCTCGGGCCCTGACACCGGCAGAGAGGAATTATGATATAGGAGACCGGGAGCTCCTAGCGGTTAAATTAGCGTTAGAAGAATGGCGTCATTGGTTGGAGGGGGCCGAACACCCTTTCACCATCTGGACGGATCATAAGAATCTCCAGTACGTCCAGACGGCTAAAAGGCGCAATTCGCGGCAGGCCCGTTGGGCACTGTTCTTCACCCGTTTTAAATTTTGAATTAACATACCGCCCTGGGTCGAAGAACGTTAAGCCTGATGCCCTCTCTCGGGTTTTCGACCGTTCCGACGACGATCGCCCACCGGAACCCATCATTCCTGCAGGCCGGATCATGGCCCCAGTCATGTGGCAGATCGAGGGTGTTGTGCGTAAGGCCCAAAGATTGGAGCCGGATCCAGGGGGTGGTTCTCCTGGCCGTCTTTTTGTTTTCCGGCTAGAGTCAGATCACAGGTCCTCCAGTGGGGACATGCTTCGCGTCTCACGGGTCATCCAGGGGTCCATAGGACTAAAGACTTTGTGGCGAGGCGCTTTTGGTGGCCTGGGATAGAAAGCGATGTTCGGGAATTTGTTGCCGCTTGCCCAGTTTGTGCTCGGAGTAAGGGTTCCCACATTCCACCTTCGGGACTCTTACGTCCTCTCCCCATTCCCAGTCGGCCATGGAGTCACATTGCCTTGGACTTCATCACCGGGCTGCCACTTTCAGAAGGCAATATGGCCATTTTTGTGGTCGTTGACCGCTTTTCTAAGGCAGGCCATTTTATCCCCCTGCCTAAACTGCCCTCGGCGCCGGAGACAGCACGGCTTATCATAAACCACGGTCATCAGCCTCCACTCTTCCCTGACCTAGAGGAGAATGTTAGTGTTCCTTCTGCGGGCCGGTTTATTCAGCGGTGTCGGTCTACTTGGAAGCGAGTCCGGTCGGCATTACTACCTCAACCCAGAAGAGACTGGCTGACAGGCACCGTCGGGCCACGCCATCCTACCGGGTAGGACAGCGGGTATGGCTGTCCACTCGGGATCTGCCTTTGCGAGTCGAATCTCGAAAACTGGCACCCCGCTACGTTGGTCCGTTTAAGATCACCCGCAAAATTAACCCCGTCACGGTGCGGTTGCAATTACCGCCATCTATGAGAATTCACCCTACCTTCCACATCTCCCGTATCAAGCCAGTTCTCATTAGCGCTTTGGCTCCCGCTGATGCCCCTCCGTCCCCCCCTCGGTTCGTCGGTGGGGGACCGGTGTATACGGTTCGCCAGATTCTGGCTGAAAGATGGGTGGGTAGGGGTAGACAGTTTCTCATCGATTGGGAGGGCTATGGGCCTGAGGAGCACTTGTGGGTTCCCGCTAGGAACATTTGCGATCCTGAATTGACCCGGGACTTTCACAGGCATGAGGCAGAAAGAGCGTCTGGGGCCGCTCCTTAGTGGGGGGGTCCTGTCATGGTTTGAGTGCCTGTTTAGCCCTGTGTGGGCGTACTCCGTTTCTATCCTCGTGAGTACGTTCCTGCTCATCTCCATACCTAATCAGCGGATTGTTTTCAGGTGTTCACTGCCTACTTCAGTTCGCTGCTTTCACTACTCCGTGCTTCAGTGTCATTTCTTTTGGCGTTGAAGCCGGTACGGTATCAGTCTTAGAAAAAGCATTTAGGAAAAAGCATTTAGGAAAAAGCATTTAGGAAAAAGCATTTCACTTTAGCTTTCTCGCCACTTCGCCCTAAGCTTTTCTTATTTTGTTTGGTCTGTGTTTCGGGGTTACTTACTGACTTATTTTCGCTGTTCGTTTTCCTAAGCTGCGTCTTAGGCGTCTGGGTTTTATTCCAGCTTCGTTTTCTTTTTGCTTGTGTTGCTACTCAAGTTATTTTATTTCCTGTTTCCTCTGCGTGTGGTGTTGGGCTACATGTCAGAGACTTCTGTTTGGTTTTACTATCGTTCGGTTCCGTTCACGGACCGCTTTTGTTTCGCCCTTTATAGGGGTAGTTATTATTTTGTATTACGCTGGGAGTTTTTTTTAAATTTTCTGTAGCGATTCGCGCGGGTTAACGCCCCTTGCTCCCTATTGTGTTTTAGTTACATGAACAATCAGGGGTGTTCCTGATCCTTATTCTCCATTGGTCGCATTTGGGCCTCACCCCTACAAGCCCTCACAATAGATTCCACATTTATTCTTCTCAGTGACATTCACACACACAGTCAGCCACAAAAAGGATAAGGTATTGCCAAAAATAGACAACAAAGGGGAGAAAAAAAGTACAGAAGCCAAAACAGCATCTAATGCCTCCATTGTGCTTAGCCTTGTCTTTGGAGATATTTCTTCTCTTTTATTATTATAGGAACAATGCTATCCAACCGCTCCCCTTCTTACCACCAGTGCTCTCATTTTAGGTGTCTTGCTGTAAATCCTGCTTGTCTAGGCAGACCCCTAGCTTTCTCACTTCAGGGAATGCACACCTACATAACTGTGGTTTGGGTCCGTTATTGTGATTGAATATTACCAGATGCAGGATGAACACTTTGCTTCATAGGAGAAAAGGAAGGGCTTTTCTCGGTATTGAAATAGCATGGAAAATCAGCAGGGAATGTGAATACTGCTGAACGTCCTACCTACCCGGTACTTGCTATTAATGAGTCAAACCTGTCCTTTATTCTATCCACACTTGGTCTGGGTACTGCATGCGCACTAACTTAACCCCAATCTTAAAATGAACTGTTTTGTCATTCATTATGTTCTTAGCAGGCATCTGCAGGCAAGTGTGACAAGGTCCTTGCCTGAACTACACTATAATTAGAGCAGAAAATGCACATGCATATTTACAGTACATATACACTTATCGGTCCTGGTAAAGTTATCCCTTTGTGTATTTTTACACCATGATATTTTGAAATTGGCCTGTAGTACCGAATGACTAATAGCCGTTTATGCGCGGTCAGGATTCAGATATAGAAAGATACAGCAGGTGGTGATTTATTCAAAAACTATCAGCTGAAAGATGCAGTAATGAAACATAAATTCTGTTGATGCACTATATTTCTGTGATCACATTGTAAAAGTCATGTAGTGTACATGTAACCTAGCAAAATTGGATTTACATATTTGGATTTAAATGAAGCCAGGCAGAAGATCAAAACCACAATTTAATTTAGAGAATGCCAATGTGAAAAAAGGGGACATTAAGTGATGGTAAGTGACATTACTGCTAATCCTGTGCATTCAGACTTAGACCTGCCCATGGCAAAAGAAACAAAAAAGCTAAATTTAGATTCTTTGCTCATACTACATGACCCAAATAAATGGTCTCTTTCTTTTATCTGAAATGCCCATTCTGACTGCAAAAGGGAAAGATGGCAACCTGTGAGAAGCAAAGCGATCTCCAGTGGCAGTGCTGACATCTTTACCTCAGTACACCTTAGGGGTTGGGAAACAAGCAGCACGGGGCTTTTCTGTGGGGTGCTCTTACCTCCCTACATTGATGCCTGTTAATAACACATATCTAATCTGTCGCTTGTTGACACAAGTCAGCAGCTACGCCACATGTGAGGGGGCCGCTGGTTCTCTACATGACAGCGGGATCTGGAAACAAGGATTGCCGGGGGCCTGAGTCTTTGATGATAATCGCCCCACTCTCTCACCTCTGGGAGTAATCCCTCTGTTGCACTTCTGTGGTACTGCTCCACAGACAGTGTGCAGAGTAGCGCATGTTTGTTTGTGTGTGTGCGCGCGTGTGTGTGTATCTGTGTGCCTGTGTGTGTTTGTGTATACTGTATATCTGTGTGCCCGCACATGTGTACGTGTGAGTCTGTGTGCATGTCTGTATCTGTGTGCCTGCATTTGTGTGTGCGCTTGCACGTGTGTGTCTGTGTGTGTATGTATCTGTGTTTCTGCACATGTGTATGTGTAAGTCAATGTGTCTGTGTCACACACATATGTTTGTGTGTGAGTCTGTGCCTGTGAATGTGTGTGTCTGTGTGTGTGTGTGTGTGTGTGTGTGTCTGTGTCTGCATATGGGTGGGAGAGATGGAGAAAGAGACACAGAGATAGAACCTGATTATGTCTGGGACAGCAGTGGACAACCTCTCTTGGTGCAGGTTCAAGAGTAGAGATGCTACCCTGTTCCCTGGGACTAAACCATTTAATCACAACTGTAAGGGCTCGCTTCCTCAGTCTCCATATTATTCACTGACATTTGATCACCTATTATACTGGTGTATTTTCCCATGATAAATGTGTAAAATCTATTTGTTGCCTTATCCTGCATTTACTCTTTCATATCTGTTTTCCTTTTTCATCCATCCCTCAGTTGTAACACCTCTGTGTCCCTACCCTGCATGTACACAAGTCTCCTGGCCTCTCTGGCCTTAATTGCCTGCAGCTTCCAAATCCAAAGGCGAGACTGGCCCTTCAAACAAGACGATCCACCTCCAATGAACTGTCCTGCCAGTCAATACAGTCCCACTGTGTGACCGATATTCAGTTACTGATTAATCGCTTGTCATTGTGCAATTAATCAGTAAGTGTAACTGTGCATTGTTGTTCTTCTTTTAGGAAGGGTTAATGTGCTTCTCCGCCAGTGGAATGCTTCCTGTTTCATTTTTTCCCCCTCTTTCAGGCCTGCTTTTGTCTACTTGTGTGCATCTCTTGGTATTCATGTATTCCAGTAGACTTGCATGACTATCTGTAAGTGTTCTGTTTTATTTATTTATGCATTTATTTATTTCACATACATACTGCACATGCTCTCTTCACAATGGCGTGCATAGAGGAGTCTGCCCCCTTTCGATGGCTTTGCCCTGTTTTCACGTGTTCTCAAGAGTAGCCTGTATGTGACTGGAATGTGGATAGGCCAGCGGGGACACCCTCACTCTCACGGATCATTAGCCAATGGTGTGACTTCAGTCATATGTCAGGGATCACTATCTCAAGGCTGATTTATATATCCCCATGAACCTCGTCTCTGCTGTTGATTGAGATTAACGCAAAGCAACCAAAGGAAATGCTCTCTCTGATTAAAGCCGCAGTCATTATGATAACTTCCTGTGATTAAGTACTGCATGGGGATCATGGCTTCTTTCGCATGCCTGAGATGTTTGATGGAAAGTGGAATGCTATTTTGACCTTTTCTTTTTTCTTTTATTTACTGTACTAAATTGCTTTCCCATTTCTTCTGGTTTTGTTTTGTTTTATTCTGAAAGGGAGGGTTTGGCCTTGGATCCTTGAATCCTTGAGAAAGAGGAGAGATGGAGAGAGGAAGAAAGTGAAAAAGAGAGAGAGAGAGAGAGAGAGACAGAGATAGTTAAAAGGAGACATTTCTTGTTACCCACCAGAGAGAGACAAACTCCTGTATGCAGAGACAGAGAGAGATGCACACTTGTTTTATATGTCCTTATATTGGGTCAACCTGGATCCCTGGCACATTGGTGATATTTAAGACACATCAGCACTTTTGGGAATGATGACTGAGGCCAGGCACTTATGCTGAGTCCAGGCATTGATAATGCTGACACTACTGCTCAAGTCTCTCAGCAATAACCTGCTTAAGTGGACACTGTGACCAGCTCCACAAACCACATCACTGCCAGGAACTTGCTGCAGTTCATTTTAGATGTCACTATTTTGATTGATGAGGGTAATGACTCACAATAGCTTTGACCAATGATATTAGTGCCATGTGACTTTGAGTAAGAAAATGCACGTCACTGTATTGTGTGTTTGTGTGTGTATGTTTGTAATGTGTGTATTTTAAGTGTTTGAGTTGTATCATGTGCATTCTCTTCCACTGCAGTAGTAGATGAAAGTGTGAGGGAATCTCCATACATTGGGGCGGCTGGGTTTCTTTGTGTCACATACAGGTAACTGCCAAAATAAAGGCAACACTTTGGTAAGCTGGGAGAGAGGCACTGAAATGGCCCTGGCCTGGGCTAGGAGAGCCCCAACCGGGCGGGGGAAAGGGGAGGGCTGGGCCTATCCGCCAGTACCGGCACCAGTACAGGCACCCTGACCACCTGACTGCACCCATATAAGGACCCCTCATTTACTCAAGTGTTGCCTGTATTTTGTCAGTTACCTGTACATCTAATGATCACCTCTGTTGCATGCATCACACCATCACCTCTGTCACACACACTGTCACTTCTGTTACATAAATAATTACACGGTCACTTCTGTCACACACATCACACCATCACCTCTGTAACACACCATTACATCATCACTTCTGTTACATATGATCACACCATCATTTCTGTCACACATCGCCACACCATCACTATTGTCACACACACATGGTCACACTTTTGTCCCAGATCATCCAGATATGTCACTCAGATTTTATGTGCATAGCATGTCCTGCAATTTTTGTTGTTATTAATAGTCATGTGGAAAGTGTTTAAGGGGGTTTATTCATAGAAAATGTTTGATCTAACCTGTAGTGTGAAGAATTCCTGCAATATCCCAGAGGGTAAATGGCCCTTCTTTCAGCAGTGATGGAGCTTAGATGATCAGACAGAAAGATCAGACCGGAAAGAATATGCATGCATTATTTTATCTGTGTGTGGGTAATTTGTTCTGAAATTGTGCATGTGAATTACCATCAAGAAACTCAAAACTCAGGGACAGAAAAAAGGGGGTTGCGTTTTATCTAACCAGAAATTGGGAAGCCATGGTGATGCTTATCGAAAGGCTGGAGACATTTTTTATCATAACAAGAACATTGTATCTCTGTATTTCAAACTAAATAAAATATTGGAGATACTTTGTTATCACTTAAGTTATCATGGAAAGAATATATAGTTTTTATGTAATTAATCTGTAATGGATCAATTTCACATGGCTTCTGCATATCCTTTATTTTTCAGTTTGTGTACTGTATACACAAGGCATCGGCAACAAAGAATGGAGAGAGGTGAGTAATGAATTGCACAATTTATTCTAGTAAATTCCACAATTAGTCCCCTGACATGTGCAACAGACACATCTAGTGCTTATGATTACATTTTGTACAAAAGCCCAAATATATGTTGTATGTATAAATATATAGCAAATATTTAGTATCCAATTCCACATTTTCCCCTCTGCCTTCCTTGGTAAATATTGAAAAATGAGCTGTTACTTTACAGACATCATTGCATTATATCTGCCTGATAAAAAAAAAATCTGGATTTCAATGTTGTTTTAGGAGAACTAAATTATTGAACCCTAAAATTATTAATTCCCCAATACATTACATGGAAAATTATGTGTTAGTCATGAATTTAATTTAGGTGGCAAATAGTTATATGACTGCGTTTAAATGAAATGTTACCACCCTCCTCTCTTCTCTCTTAGTTTGGGAGAACGGAAGTCATTGACAACACGCTAAATCCAGAGTTTGTACGCAAATTCATCCTGGACTATTTCTTTGAGGAGAGACAGAACCTTCGTTTTGATCTGTAAGTAAAACCTGTGTGTGGTTGTGTGGTTGATCATTATGTGTTGTGTGAGCATGTGTCTGTTTGTCTGTTTGGGTGTGTGTGCGTGTGTGTGTGTCTTTGCTTGGTGAGCGGGCACTGTCACAGATGGTATGTGAACCTCAGTCAGACATGAGAGGGGTCATGGGGGCACACGGTCACAGCCCCGGAGACCAGAGGGAAACTGAACCCCCACGCCAGTCCAGCCTGATCTGTTGTCATGACAACAAGGGACTTCTGAAATCTCAGAATTTATTGTTATTATAGTTTTTTTGTGTTATTTTGTAGAACACATTTTCATGGCAATTGCAGAAAATAATTGGCACTATTTGTACAAAAATACAAAAAAATCTAGATTAAATATTGACTACATCAAAAACAATATGTATGTTAAAATATAAATCAATTTTAAAGAGAGCAGCTCTGAAAGAAGCTGCTGAACTGTTTTTTCCAGGAGAAACCCAGATTGAAAGGTTGAAAGGTAGGTGCAGGAACAGAAGCTATGATTTAAAGAGGTGCAGATAAGAAGGTGAAAGCAAAATATGATACCCAACAGCAGTTCTTTTTCTTCAATCTTAGAGTGCCAAAAACATAATTAGATGTTCCCCTCTGCATTTGTGCAAGGTAACAGAATGAGGGATGGTTTTCATGGTTGAATAGATGGAATGTTCTTGATAGCTCAGTAAACAGTGGCGTGTGCTCTTTCTGCAGACACACAGTCCTTTGTTTATATATTTTTATTTTTATTCCAGGCGAAGGATGTCAGATATGCATGACTACACGACAGGTTATAAATAGCAGCAGAGGCCCTAATGTTGGCCAGTGAGGCGTTGTGAGTGTAAATTGCTTTGCGTTGGCTAGCTGACTGCCTCCAGGCCCAGTGCTGTGGGTCGGAAAACATCAGGTCCCATTACATTCCACTATGATGGCTAAGCTCTACTCTTATCACGGCTAAGACATCCCTTCTGCTCTCTTTGTATATATCTTTTTTTTTTTTTTTCAACAATCTGTTTATTGAGATTTTCATACAAAACAAACATACAGACCAGAAAAATATTGATCAACACCTTATGATACAACAGTAGTGCAAGTAGTTAATAAAAATAAAATAAAAACTACACAAAAATAAGACAAGACTAGAACAGGACAAATGTTACAAACCAAGAATAGAATCCAAGACCAAGACTAAGGACATAAAATGAATTAATAATAAAAAAAACAAAAAACAAAAACAATAATAATAATAGACTAAAAGTTGCGTTGGTTGGTCAGCTGCCTGTCATGTCACAGTTTAATGTAACTAGAATACTATCATTCAGATATATCTGGTAAGTCCAGCTCTCGTATATATTCAAAAAAGGGGTCCCACATCTTACAAAATTTCCTCAGGGAACCGTTCACTATACACCTGATTCTTTCCAGTTTGACAAAATTAAGAACCTCTCTTATCCATAGGGTATGTGAAGGAGGTGTTGGAGATTTCCACTTAAGCAGTATCAATCGCCTGGCTAGTAGGGTGACAAAGGCCGTAAAGGCTGCCTCTAGGGAAGAAAGCAGCATTGTGTATGGGGTTGCACCGAACAATGCAGTCATGGCGTTAGGCTCAATTAATTTCCCAGTAATCTTTGATAGTGATCTGAATATTCCCACCCAATACGATTGTAAAGCAGGACAGGACCAAAACATGTGTGCGTGACTGGCCGGTGCTTGGCGACACCTGTCACAAGTTGGGTCTACATTTTTATAGATTTTAGAGAGCCTGACCTTTGTGAAGTGGGTGCGATGTATAATTTTGCACTGGATCAGTCCATGTTTCGCACAAATAGATGACCTATGTACCCTGTCAAGAGCGACCTCCCAAAGTTCCTCAGGAATCACCTCTCCGAGATCTACCTCCCAAAGGGCTTTAATGGAGTTTAGGGAAACTAGGCGTAGGGAGTGAATCTGAGCATAGATATATGACATCATTCCTTTCAGAGCAGGTACTGGCTTGAGGAACGTGTCTAATGGTGAATCAGTAGGCCGGTTAGGAAACTGAGGGAATCTACTACTAACAAAACTGCGAATCTGTAGATACCTGAAGAAGTGTTGTTTGGGTAGGGCAAATTTTTCAGATAGCTGTTGGAAAGAGGCAAACGTGTTATCAATATATAGGTCATTGAGTGATTTGATGCCATGGTTGGACCAAATAGTGAATGCACCATCGACCAAGGAGGGAGGAAATACATGATTTGCATTTATTGGGGCTAACATAGAGTATGTTTGTAGACCAAAGGAACGCCTGAACTGATTCCAGATTCTCAAGGACGATTTGACAATTACATTTTCCGTGTAAGCAGATGAGGAGCTTTTAATGGGAGAGTGAGCTAATGCTATAAGAGACACTGGCTCACAGGAAGCAGCCTCCATTTCAAGCCAAATAGGCAGGAAGTGGTTAGGATCAGATTGTAGCCAGGATTGTATTATTCTAATATTAGCAGCCCAATAATAAAATCTAAAATTTGGTAGAGCCATCCCACCCAGTGCCTTCGGTCTCTGTAAAAATTGCTTGCGTATCCTTGGAATTTTCCTGTTCCAAATGAAATCTGAAATAATGGTATCAATTCTACAAAAAAAGCGTTGGGGGAGGAAAATGGGTACACATTGAAATAAATATAAAAATTTAGGGAGGGTGTTCATCTTGATAGAGTTGATTCGGGCAGCTAAAGATAGATTCAGCACTGACCAGCGGTCAAAGTCCTCCTGTACACGAGACAGAAGGGGGGCAAAATTTGCCTTATAAAGGTCTCTAAATTTGTCAGTTACCTGAACCCTAAATAAGTGAAGCTGTGTATTGCAGTTTTAAATGGCAGGCTATGTAGTGGATACTCACGTGCTGCTTTATTTAGAGGGAATAATTCACTTTTGCTGAAGTTCAATTTGTAACCGGATATAACACCAAATGAGTTAAGAATAGAGAGGGTTGCAGGGATAGAAACCGAAAAATTAGAAACATAAAGGAGAAGATCGTCCGCGTAAAGCGAAACCCTTTGTTCCACTTCATTCCTGAAAATGCCTGTAATGCGCGGGGTCACAGCGAAGCGCGATGGAAAGAGGCTCAATGGCTAAGGCGAATAAAAGGGGACTCAGGGGGCAACCCTGCCTAGTGGAGCGATGGAGGGGGAAATACTCAGAATGAGTGTTATTTGTCCTCACTGAGGCCAGGGGGGATGAATACAACAGCTTCACCCATGAAATGAAGTTCTTACCAAAGCCAAACTTCTCTAAGGTGTAAAAGAGGTGCCTCCACTCCACGCGATCAAAGGCCTTTTCTGCATCTAAGGATATCACAGCTTCTGGCACAGAGGTCATGGGGGGCTGATAGATAGTATTAAAGAGGCGTCTTAAATTTAAAAAAGAGTGTCTATTCTTAATGAACCCGGTTTGATCGGGAGAAATAATGGTTGGTAGCACTGTTTCCAAACGTAGGGCGAGCATTTTAGACAGCAATTTAAAGTCCACATTTAACAAACTAATTGGTCGATAAGAGGAGCAGGCAAGGGGTCTTTATTCTTTTTCAAAATAAGAGAAATAGAAGCTTGATTGAGTGTTGGTGGTAAACGAAGAGATTTGAATGATTCACTAAACATATCTATCAAAACGGGGATTAATTTGTGTTGAAATTTCCTGTAGAACTCTAGTGGATAGCCGTCAGGCCCCGGACATTGCCACCTTGCATAGATGCAATAGCAGCCGAGAGTTCAGTAGCAGTTATTGGCTTCTCCATCTCTTCAACCAAATCAGGATGAACCAGAGGAATTTCCAGTGTGGCGAAAAAACTGTCAAAGTCCTGCGTGTCGAATTAGTTTCAGATGCGTACAACGAAGCATAATAATCCCTAAATTCATCATTAATTATTTTGGGGTCTATTGTGATATCAGAGGACGTTTGGATTTGGGGGATCTGGTGAGAGGAAGCGGTCTGCCGTAGTTGGTGGGCCAATAATCTGCCAGCTTTGTCACCCTGTTCATAGTAATTACTTCTGGATTTAAGGAGTAATTCAGCAGCATGGTCTGTAGACAGTGTATCGAATTCTGACTGTAGAGAGAGGCGTTCTTTATACGCATCTGGGGTCGGTAAAGTGGCATAGAGGTTATCCAGTTGAGCAATACGCGTAGTTATTCTAGTTAGTCTTTCCCTTTTCAGTTTTTTCTCGTGACTGACATAGGAGATTATTTGCCCTCTAATATAAGCTTTCAATGTTTCCCACAGAATAGATGCAGAAATGTCTGGAGTTTTGTTAATACATAAAAAAGTATCAATTTGGTTGGAAATCAGCTCTACAAAGTTTTCATCCGAAAGTAAACGTGCATTAAAACGCCACGGGGTTTGTGCATGGACAAAGCCCTTAAAACGAATACTCAAAGTGACCGGGGCGTGATCCGAAATAACTGTAGCCTCATATGAACATGAGCTCACGGAAGGAAGAATTCTGTCATCTATCATAAAGTAGTCTATCCGAGTGAACGTATGGTGCACGTGGGAGAAAAATGAATACACTTTACCGGTGGGATTGAAAAAACGCCAGGGATCCGTGATTGCAAATTCGTTCATAAAGGTTCTAATTGTCTTAGCAGACCTTGAAGGTGCAGTGACCTTAGTGGAAGAGCGGTCGAGCTCTGGGCTAAGCCAACAATTGAAGTCACCACCTAAAATTAGGAAGTGTGAAGACATATCAGGAAGGCTAGAAAAGAGCCGTCGAAAAAAATCTGCATTATCCCAGTTAGGGGCATATATATTGACTAGTAGAACCGGGGTATCATACAACCTGCCAGTAACAATTAGATATCTGCCATTTGGATCGGATACCACCTCAGAGCATGTAAAGGGAACTGATTTATGTAACAAAATTGCAACCCCTCTAGACTTGCTGTGGAATGACGAATAATAGGAATGACCAATCCAACTACCCTTAATACTTGGATAAACAGATGGTTTCAGGTGTGTTTCTTGGAGATAAATGATCTGAGCCCCCAAATGCTGAAGATGGCGAACAACCCTAGTGCGCTTTACTAGGGAATTAAGACCTTTACAGTTCCAGCTAGTAAACTTGAGCGCATTACCATCAGGGTGTCGAATTAACCTGGGCTGGACCATTCAAAAACTAATGAGGAGGAATAAAGCACCAGCAACACAACCAACAGCATAAAAATAAAAATAGGAAAAAGAAAAAAAAGAAAATACAAACAGAAACAAAACATGACAGGCACAATAAACACGCATAACCCTCACCCCTGTCCCACCCCAGCACTGCTATCTCCCCAAATGAGATGCGTGCAAAAACCTCCCTAAACACAAATAATCCGGGCAGCTCCGTGGTAGCTCTAACAGGAACTCAATAGTGCTACCTGAGATAAAGTGTGACTTGTAAAACATTAACATATACATTGTACAGTCGAATGGGTACCCATAGCTGAAACCGTAATTAGCGTAAAGAGGAATCAATACGCATAAAAAAAAAGAAAATCTCGACCACATGGATCGGGCAAGGCACCTGGGAAATGTAGTCCACATTTAGTGTAAACAGTCTGGCTCAAGAGTGAAAGACAACGGCATAATCGTTCGTGCGCACCTGTCCTACACTGAAGGACAGGCACCTGTCCCACACCGCAGGGCAGGCAGTCTACTTACAGTTCTTATTGACAAAATCAGCGGCCGCAGCAGGATCTTCAAACCTGTGTGACGGCCCATCTGGCATGGTGATTCTGAGAGTTGCCGGAAGAGAAGACCGAACTTCACATTTGGGTAGGAGCGCAGAGTGCGCTTGACTGCGCCGAACGCGGCTCGCTTCTTGGCAACGGAGGATGTGTAATCCGGGAACAGAGAAATCCTCCCTCCCTTGTAGAGAAGGGGCGACTTCTCTCCAGCTCGCTGCAGTATCAGGCTACGGATATGGAAAAAGTGTACCCTTACCACAAAGGGACGAGGGGGGGTCCCCTCCTTGGGCTTCTCTCGTAGGATCCGGTGGGCACGGTCAAGTAGGGGCTTCTCATTCAGACCGAGCAAGTCCTGGAGTAGCTGGGCGACAAAGTCGGTGGCACGGGTCCCTCCAGTCCCTCCGGTACACCCAGCACCCGTATGTTGTTCCTTCTGGATCGGCCCTCTAGGTCTTCACATTTATCATCTAGACGTTTCACTTGCGAGGTTAGCATACTAACTGTGGATTCCAACTCGTCTATCCAGTACTATGGTCCGTAGCCGCTCGTTCAAGGTCTCGCACCGTCTCCTCATGTGCATCCACTGTACGCTGAAGTGGTTCGATTGAGCTCTTCAATTCTTGTCTCACGGACGATATTTCAGAACGTAGACTCGCGGACAGGGCATCAATTTTCACGAATATGTCGCTCTTAAGAGAGTCCATCATGGACTGTAGCAGCGGAGCATCTAGGGTGCTACTAGCCACATTAGCATCGTCTGTTGTCGGCAAAGCCTGATCAGAAAGTAGCGATGTTTTGCGGCCTACTCCAGTGGTCTCCCGTTTCTGCCGAACGTTTGACATCGCGTGGCGGTCAAGAATCAGAATAGTTAAGCCAGAAGGTCTTCAAAGGTAGTTATAAATCGTGCCAGACTATTAATATGCGAAACTGTACAATGAAATTATATATTTATGTCACATTATCTCGGAGCAGTAAGGGGACACGTCTACTCTCTTCTGTGCTCCATAGCGCCCCTCTTTGTATATATCTTTATGCATGTTTTAAAAGTGGAATTTTGGCACCAGACAAATGACTGTGTGTCCAGAACGACTTTCTGTCATCTTTGAGGGGAGCTCTGATGGCACACATTTTACATTTCACATTTTAAGCATTTAGCAGACGCTCTTATCCAGAGCGACTTACAAGATGTGTATTAATACAAGGTAAGAACAATCATAGTTAGCGCACAAGATCAGTGCAGTAAAACAGCAATAGACATCATTGCAGGCGTCTGCGTATCATACCTGTAACACTGGGAAAGAAAAGGTTAGTGGGTTTTTTTTTCTTTTCTTTTTTATAGTGTAGAACAAGTAAACAGTGGTGACGACAGATTGACTAGATGGACAGTGTTCAGTGGTAGTGGAGTCTGAAGAGGTGGGTTTTGAGTCTCTTGCGGAAGATTGGAAGTGATTCCGCAGTCCTGACCGATTGCGGGAGGTCGTTCCACCAGCGAGGGACCAGGACAGAGAAGAGGCGAGACCGCGAGGAGCGGCTGCCAGGCGCCCGGAGGGATGGAGCAGTCAGTTTGCCGGCGGAGCGGAGGGGTCTGGGTGGGATGTAGGGAGTGATGAGTGACTGGAGGTATGGGGGAGCAGTACCTCTGGCTGCTTGAAAAGCAAGCACCAGTGACTTGAATCTGATGCGTGCTGCGATGGGGAGCCAGTGCAGAGACGAGAGTAGAGGGGTGACGTGGGTGAACTTCGGCTGGTTGAACACCAGGCGAGCGGCAGCGTTCTGGACTAGTTGCACTGGCTTGATGGCACAGGCCGGAAGGCCTGCCAGCAAGGAATTGCAGTAGTCCAGACGTGAGATCACCAGGGCCTGGACCAGGAGTTGAGTGGCCTCTTGGGTGAGGAACGGTCGGATCCTCCGGATGTTGTGGAGGGAGAAACGGCAGGTCCGAGTGATCGCTGCAATATGGCTCGAGAAGCACAGCTGGTTGTCCAGGGTTACCCCAAGACTCCTGGCAGACTGGGACGGAGACACTATGGAGCCTTCCACGGTGATTGACGCATCAATCATCGGGGAGCCCTTCGCTGGGAGGAAGAGCAGCTCTGTCTTCCCCAGGTTCAGCTTCAGGTGGTGGGTGGACATCCATGCGGAGATGTCAGCCAGGCATGCAGAGATCCGTGCCGGGACCTGGGTATCAGATGGAGAGAAGGAGAGAAACAATTGAGTGTCATCAGCATAACAGTGATAGGAAAAACCATGAGCAGAAATAACAGAGCCAAGTGACTTGGTGTACAGAGAGAATAGGACGGGGCCTAGCACCGAGCCCTGCGGGACTCCGGTAGAGAGGGTGTGGGGAGAGGAGAGGGATCCTCTCCAGGCCACCTGGTAGGACTGATCAGCCAGGTAGGACTCAAACCATGTCAACGCAGATCCAGAGATTCCCATCTCGACGAGAGATGAGAGCAGGACCCGGTGGTCCACGGTGTCGAATGCCGCCGACAGGTCGAGGAGGAGGAGGACGGAGCTAAGGGATCGGGACTTAGCCCCGTGAAGAGTCTTAGTGACTGCAAGGAGAGCAGTCTCTGTGGAGTGGCTTGCTCTGAACCCAGATTGGTTGGGATCAAGCAGTTCGTTCTGTAAGAGATGAGCAGACAGTTGATTATAGACAGCCCGCTCTAATGTTTTGGAAAGGAATGGGAGGAGAGAGACAGGTCGGTAGTTAGAGATGACAGCAGGATTCAGAGAGGGTTTTTTGAGGAGGGGGACAACATGAGCGCATTTGAGGGAGGAGGGGACAGAGCCAGAGTAAAGAGAGGAGTTAATGACATTGGAGACAAAGGGGAGGATGTCCATAGCAATGGACTGGAAGAGGGGGGAAGGAATGGGATCAAGAGGGCAGGTGGTGGGACGGTGGGAGAGAACAAGTTGAAGGATGTCTGAGTCAGGAAGGGGCGAGAAGGAGGACAGAGGGGTGGGAGGTTTAGGTAGCGAGATGGGAGAGGAGAGGTTGGGGGAAGGAGTTGCGAATGACATCAACCTTCTCGTGAAAGAAGGATGAGAAGTCATCAGCGGTTAGAGAGGAGGGGGGTGGGGGAGGAGGAGGGGTGAGGAGAGAGGAAAACGTAGAATAGAGTTTACGTGGGTTGGAAACAGAAGATTGAATCTTAGAAAGGAAAAATGCAGACTTAGCAGAGGAGAGGTTAGAGGCGAAGGAAGCCAGGAGTGTGTGGAAATCAGAGCTACAGGGGGATTTGGATTTTGGATTTTCTCCATTTCCTTTCTGCCGCTCGCAGTTTCAGTCGGTTAGCCCGAATGGAATCGGTTAGCCAGGGGGCGGGGGGGCGGAGACGAGCAGGTTTAGTGGATAGAGGACAGAGTAAGTCAAGGAGGAGGAGAGAGAGAGGAAAGTAGGGTGGATGATGCTTCCTCAGCAGGTAGCTGAGAGAAGGCATCAGTAGGGGGAAGGAAGATAGGACAGTAGCTGACAGGGCAGCGGGGGAGAGAGAGCGGAGGTTGCGACGGACAGGGACAGTAGGAGCAGGTGAAGATGGTTTAGGCACAGAGGGAGGGGAGGAGAAAGACAGAAAGCAATGATCAGACACATGTAGAGGCGATACCGTAATGTTGGGTGAGGCGCAGTTCCTGGTGAAGACCAAGCCCAGTTGGTTACCGGCCTTGTGGGTGGATGGGGATTCAGCCATGGTGAAGTCAAAGGACTGAAGCAGGGGGAGGAATGCAGAGGCCTGAGAGGTCTCCAGCGGCAGGTTGAAGTCACAGAGGAGTAAGACGGGAGTGCCATCCTCAGGGAAGGCACTGAGTAGGGCATCCATCTCGTCTAGGAAACTCCCCAGTGGACCTGGAGGGCGATAAAGAACAATGATGTGCAGTTTACATGGAACAGTGATAGTGACCGCATGAAATTCAAAGGAGGAGGGTGAGAAGTGAGGAAGAGGAACAATACCAAATCTCCACAGGGGGAGATCAGTATACCTGTCCCTCCACCTCTACCTGAGGGTCGTGGAAGTAGAACACCCCCCACCCCCCCAAGAAAAAAACCTGGTTAGCAGCAGGGTCACCCAATCAACATTCCTTAATAATGCCATATTGTAACTCACTGCCTGCTTCTGGAGTGACACCAATGACTGCCCTGCCTGAAATTCATTTACATTTGTATATGTGTTTGTGTGTGTGCGTTTGATCATTGTGTGAGTGAAAGAGAGCGTGAGAGAGATACAGAACAGAACTGATTACACCAGTTAGCAGCAGGAGAGAGCCTGTGTGAGGTGTGTGTATGTAATCGTGTGCTTTATCTTTGTGTCAGCATGGGCCAGCGCACACAGCATGGGCCAGCGCACACTGTGCGTTTTTCTGTGTGTGCGTGTACGTATGTTTCCATCAGAATAATGACATATTTATGAATGAGGAATGAATGAACTGTACGGTACAGAAGGAGAACCTCTTATTTTTATGTGACACATTATGTAACAGGTTCACTGTTAATTAATTTACACATTACATTCAGTGTCACACATAAAACATAGTTTTACTTACAGATAATCATTGTTGTCATGACTGTGTAATGCAGTACACTGCACAACATGGCGTGCTTGAGTGTGTGTGTATGTGTGGACTGGTTCAGTGAACATCAGGGAATGTTATCATCAGTCTCTTTAAGGGTATTATGTATGGGGATCTCTTTGTTCTAAAGTATGTGGGAGCATCAAAGCATGCTCTACACTTTCATCTTTCACTAATAAATCACTCACAAACTCACCGTGGTTACTGACTGAAACTCCCGCATTAATGCAGGTGCGTTTATCAAAATAAAAAAAACAAATGGCATTCGCAATTTCAATATAATAATGCATTCACTCATCCAGTGTATGTCGGGCACCTATAATGGTGGAGAAAAATAATGCTTCTCTTTCTTCAGTCATCGCTGGGGCTGTTCCTGTGTTCGCGGTCTCTTTCATGTGGCACAGCGGTACGCTTTACTGCCCTGTTGGGGGAAACTTCAAATATACTGCTATTAAATTAGTAGTGCTGTGTTAGCTGCAAGTTGGATCCATTCATTTGTAATTTTATATGGTTTTATTGCTACTACAGCAGAGGGGAGACAGCCCTGATGCTGGGCTGCCATGGGGTGGCGGCTGGTCTCGCTCTCACGCATCTTTCTCAACATGGTAACCCGGTTAGCCACGGAGTCAGCATACAGTATGCGGAAGGCCGTACTGTTAACATGTAGCTCAAAGGAAAGCCGTCCCTTCAACTCAGATCAACGTTTCTGGTCCCTGGTCCAGGAGGCCCCACACTGGTTTTCATTCCAACTGACTGCTTTTTGTTTCTTCCCTCTTCAGGTATGATGTTGACTCAAAAAGCGCTAACCTGTCGAAACACGTGAGTTCCTTTTATTCTCCTTTTCTGATGTCTGATTGCTGTGTCCTGGTACCTGACAAACCCTGGTGGCACAAATCATAGTATTTTGTAGTTTTCAGATCTCTACTGAAGAATGCATCTTATCCTGATTTGCAGTGCTGGGAGAGTGAGGCTTCATTGGCTCCATGATTATAGAATAGCAAACCTCTGTGATTGATTTAGTGAGTCACTGATGGACATATGTAGCTCTGCCCATGACTACTTATTTCCATTTCCTTTTCCTGCTTCTTTAGTGGCCATAACTAGCCAGAGAAATGAAAGCCTACAAATGACAGTGATTGAAAGCGCCTAGTTATGTCAGCATTGGCAGCCCAACATGGCACTCGCCAACTCCACGTGGCTCAACATCGTTATGCCTTTCTGCTTAATTGACCATCAGCTAATAACCACCAGACTACCCATTGATTAGCATGCTCTGATTGAATACCACAGTAGTAAAAGATTAGATCCATCAGAATGACATTTAATGGTGTTCAATTAATACTGATTAAGAGTTTCCATTGACAAAAAAATACATAATTATAATGCAGGTATTGAAGATCATGCCATGCATGCCAAGCCAGCCACCCTAAGACAGGGTGATTGCAGCCACCATTGACATTTCTAAGCTACCATGCACTGATCTGAGATCAGTGATTCTGAGCAGAGCAACGGGTGAGGGAACAGTTTATAAGGGTGCTTGGGATTATGAGATATGTTAACCACACCCCCCAGAAGGCTCATTCTGAGCATGTGAAGAAGTCATAGAGGCCTGTCCAGCAGGGAGTTTTGAGAATGTATCTCCAAACCACCAGATACACAGTCTGCTGTCTGGGGAAAACTGTAACAATTAGCATTAGCAAATATGAACTGCTTTACCATTCTCTGTTAGCCCTGTACACATGGCACTACTAGAGTCATTACATGTCTTAACCTTTCAATTTCTTCTTTGTATTTAAGTGATGAAATATGGACTGAATCAGATGTGTATGTGGCAGATTTCCACAGCATCATAATCAATAGCAGCAATGGATGTGACATCCAGGGTGGCTGTGCTCAAAGCAGAGTCCATTATCCCTCACACTGGAACATTTCTGCCCATTTACACCCCCTCGGTTAGCCACTTTAGAGTTTCACGCTGTGTCCTTTGGTCATTGTATTTATTCTGCAGTGCCTGTGTCACAGAAAATTGCACTTAAGTGGCTAATACAAGTTCATTCGCATCATTCGTGCAAATCATCGACGCAGAATTTAATTTGTTTTGTGAAATGTGTGAAATTTGAATTTGAATTTAGCATAATCTTAAATCAGATTTTAAGATTAGCATTAGCATAATTAGAACTACTCCACCAAGTCAATTGGTTCAAGGAAATTGGTCTGGTTACGGATGCAGAAACTCAGGCCACTCACCAGGGTTAGCATGTCTCTACCAGATAATAAACACATAAACACGCTCACTGATGTTTATGTCTGCCTGAGTGGGCCATTTTTAATCCAGGCCATTCCATATTTATAATGAAAATGCAGAATGTAATGGGTCCCTTGTATCATCTCATTAGTTAAATAATCAAATTTGTATATCACCCTCCCACTCCCACTGAAGCTGCTCCCGCTCACACTTCTTAGCTTCCCTGCGTGCGTGAATGTAGGCTAAGCAGCTAAGTCTGTAGCTTGCTAGCTTGCTAAAATCAGCTATGGAGAAAAATACAAAGTTCATTCATGTGTTTAAAAAAAAGCCACATATAGAGGAGGAGGATACCTTCTACTTCCCTCTCCCTGACAGCTCTCTCTCCCCCTTCTGAGGTTAGAGGTGACATTTTGAACCAAACATTGTACAGCATATTCCCACCAAGTTATGTGTCTGATATTGATGAACCACCATCACAGCCAAAATAGTGAGCATTCCCTTCCATTGACTTTTTAGAAATTCAAAGTGGCTTGAATATGGCATTGCAAGCAATGCTGCATTTTGTGTCCAACACCAGTCCAGCAAAGCTCATTCCGTTGCACTTACTAAGTCTGAGGGCTACAGAGCAAGCCGGAAAGCCCAGGGGACTGTACTTAATCTGCTAAACCATGATGCAATGGACCGTGCATTTATGGAAAGAAAATCATGACCATGTCAAAGTGGTTATTGACATTGTGTTTTGTGCAAAACCAGGCACATATCTGCGTGGCCATACGAAAAGTGAGGGAACACAAAATAAAGGCAATTTAGAACTGTTCAAAATTGCCTCCAACAGATACCCAAAAATGCAAGATTAATGATCCCAGAAATTCAGAACAAGCTACCAGAATGGGATTTAATGTTTGTGTAGAGGCTACTCGCTATGTTTTAAAATGAAAAGTCTGTATAGGGCTTACTGTACAGATTATTCTGTGTTATGATGTATCATGTGCTTAGAATCATATAATCGACGCATTCAAATGTAGTGGTTTATGAGAGTCACGCTTGTGGCTCCAGCCTTCCGAGCTGTCGCACAAGTTGAGTGACAGATGTTGTTCAAGACTCGTTACAGTTTCAATAGTTACAACAAGGCCTGGCCACTTTGAACCAGGTCTGCCTAAATAAAATTCTGGCTATGCCACTGGTGCGTACATGTGTTGGTGTGTATGTTTGCATGTTTCAATTTGTGCTTTATATACGCGTGTGTGTCTGGGGGAGATGCGTTTTGTTGGTAAAATGATAACTATCATATTATTTTGCCTGTGTATGAGTCAAGGATCTTCCTTTGACATATGTACAAAACAGATGATCTTTGAGGTTGTGGTAAGAGGAGATATTGTCTCATTTCTGTTCAAATGAGGGGGTCTTTATCTTTGAAAAGAAGATCTTGAGTCTTTTGTTTGTCTTTTAAAGGGAGAGCATTGTGTATCTTTGTTTGTGTGTTAAAAGGAGAATCTTGTCATTTTGCAAATATCCCTATGAGCAGAGGGAAAGAAAGGACAACAACACAGACTTGCTGAGCAGCTTTCTGCCCACGGCAATACTGCAGCTCTTCTGCCAACGACATCAACCCAATGGGCTTATAGAGGAATGTGTTCAGAACCGCATCGATGTGTAACCATGCAGATATTATTATAGCCAAATGCCTGCTTGGACCCATGTGTTACTGAAACATAGCTTGGCGCAGCGGATGGGGATGAATATAATGTAGAGGGGTACAAATTGTTTTGGAAGGATAGAACTAATAAAAGAGGAGGGGGAGTGGCCCTTTATGTGAAAGACAATCTTAATGTGCAGGAAATTCCAGGTATTAACTCATTAGTTTCTTGTGAGGACATCTGGATTAGATTACTGGGAGATCATGAGAAGGGCCTTAATATAGGAGTATGCTATAGACCTCCAGCTTCAGACAGTAACATACATAGTATGCTCTTTGGTGACATAAAACAAACCTGTGCTGAAGGAGAGACGATAATAATGGGCGACTTCAATTGCCCCTCTATTAATTGGGAGGTAGTGACAGGTCAGGGTAAAGGTGAAGAGGAGTTTTTAGATATGGTCAATGACTGCTTTTTGGTACATATATTTTTATATTTAAAAGGGTTATTGTATGTATAGTGTAAATTCATCCCAAAAGTAAGGAAAAATAGGATGAAAAAACAGTCTCCGCAGTGGATGACTAAATCTTTACGGGATATTTTGAGGCAAAAGAAGTGACTTTACAGAGTATATAAAAAGGATAACTCAGAGAGAAACAAGTTCGATTATTGTAATATGCGGACTAAGGCTAAAAAGGAAATAAGATCAGCTAAAAGGCAGTTTGAAATTAGAATTTCCCAAGATGCAAAAAGTAATCCTAAGAAGTTTTTTCAATATTGTAGTAGAAAAAGGAAAGTTAAGGATGAGGTTAAGTGCATTAAGAATAAGGAAGGAACTTTGGTTTATAATAATAAGGATATTGCTAACACACTAAACAGTTACTTTGTTTGGAGGACTTTGAGATAGTTCAAGTTTTTATTTCACAACATAACCATTTCATTGACAGATATAAAGACAAGATGAAAAGAGATGTGGTTTCAATGATGGGATGTGTGAAATGGGTCCCCCATAGCAAGCTACTGAAAGCTTTTAGGAGGGGGCCCAAGGTAAAAACTAACAATAGTGGAAATTGGTACACAGTGTGCTGCATAGTGTGGTACGCTATATATTTCCTGGAAAACACAATATGTAACAAAGACAACAACATACAGACATCATGTATTCCATACATTCAAAACATTCATTCATCTTGGTATATCCCTGTGTATTAGGTGGTGGGTTCGACATAGGTTAGTAAAAGTTTTTCTTTTAAGTTTCTTTTGAAGGAGGGAAGGGAACACAGCATTTTCAGACCGTCATCTAATTTGTTCCAAGTCTGGGGCCCCCTGCAGGCAACACTCATACTAGTACATGCCAACCGTCGGCGTTTTCCTAATATATCGAGTTTGTTCCTAGTGAGATGTTGGTGCTGGGGGCGACAGATAGGGACCAGGTAGCAAAGTCTAGCATTGAGATGGTTAACAACTGAAAACATTAAACAAGCATTATGAAAAACATTAAATTCTTGAAGTCTGAGAAGACCGTAATGATGGAATAATGAACGGGTAGGGGCATGTGCTTCGGACCATGATAGAGCCCGTATGACTTTATAAGGGACGTAGAAGTCCTTCAAAAACTACAAAAATTTAAGACAAATAAGGCAGCAGGCCCTGATGGCATATATCCCAGAGTACTCAAACAACTTGTGGAAATTATATATAAACTATTGACAGATATTTTATTATAAATTTATTTCAAATTTTTCCCCGTTTTTCTCCCAATTTGGTTGCCAATTATACCCTCTATTTATCTCAATTCACCCTCCCCCACGAGTCCGCCGCCCGCCCTCCGGGGCGTTTAACTTGCACCACATGTAAAATGCTGGAATGTATTATTAGGTATAAGTTGGAATCATTCTTGAAACATAATAGTATTTTAAGGGAGAGCCAACATGGATTTCTCAAAGGGAGGTCATGCCTAACAAACCTCCTGGACTGAAGAGGCTACAAAGTGTGTTGACCTGAACCAGGCTGATGATATTATATATTTGGACTTTCAGAAAGTATTTGACACGGTACCACATGAGAGGTTCATTGCTAAAATGAATTCAGTAGGAATTGCAGGAGTAGTTTCAGAGTGGGTCCATAATTGGCTGCAAGGGCAAATACAAAGAGTAACAGTAGGTGGGGCCGTATCTGACCTCGGTGCTGTGGGCAGTGGTGTCCCGCAGGGATCGGTGCTGGGACCTCTGCTCTTCCTTATTTACATAAATGATCTTAATATGGACGTTAGTAGCAAAATAGTTAAATTTGGAGATGATACTAAACTTGGGGGTTTGGCAAACAGTTTGGAATCGACTACAGTAATCCAAGATGATTTAAACAAAATCCAAGAATGGGCAGATACATGGCAGATGACATTCAATATTGCTAAATGTAAAGTTATGCATGTGGGAAATAAAACCATTAGACAGGAGCTGGCCCGCGTTAACCTATTGGGCAACATGGGCTGCAGCCCAGGGCCCCGGCCACTAGGGGGCCCCGGGAATAGCCGATTACTGTAGGCCTACATTGCATTTTTGAATGCGGGTTTATGGTGTTTTGACTGTTACTGTACATTTTGGTCCACTTTCCCACCTGTAGTAGTCCACATTGTCCTGTCGCAACAGTCAGCGTCAGTGAGAGTGTGTTTGTATAGTCTGTTCCCTTGTGTGTAAGGACGGCTTTGTCTCGGGAGTTCGATTCTACAAGTGGAAATCGCCGTCGGTCCAACTCGGTGTGTCGGAGGACTTTCATCTGTTGCTGTAGCGTCACGAGCAGAGGTAAACCTGTCATGTGGCGCAATCACGTCGCTACATGTGTGCGCGCTGTAGTTCTGCTTTAGTGAAATTAGAAAATGACCTATGTCAATTTCACGTGCGATAACATTTTGATACTTTAGTTGCTGAAATTGGCGAGAGAAACGCACTTAGCTAGAGCTATAACCTGAGATGTCCAACCAGAAAGTAATACATTACTATTTATAACGGGTTTCGCTGCAAAAAACGATGTTGTAGCCTATTCCCCCCAAGCAACCACCATTTTATAACTGTCAACAAACTTTCAGATAAATTCATCTTAATTCGAGTTCGACTGAAGAAAACGAAGTGGGCTAATTTTGCATCACCGAATAGCTTAGTTGTGTTGCTAAGTAAGTAACGTTAGCTAGCTGAACAACAACAACGCAATTTAATAGCCTAATGTTGTCTAGCAAGTTGGCCTGTAATTTGTAGCAATGTTTGGATAAAAGTATTTTTTAAATCCAGTATAAACTTAAATTATGTCAAGTTTGCTGTATACATTCGCATTTATTGTATAATTAGATGCAGGTGTTAATGCTACGTGTTGAAATTAAAATGGTAGCTCAATTAACTTACACAAAGTATGATACTTTGTCCTGTAGGTGAGTAACATTAAATAATTTATATCAATGCTTGTTTTGTTGGTCCTAGTGGTTGAACGGGAAGTGTATTGTTTTGTGCATTGTCATTTGTCGTCAAATTTCTGGTTTGTAGGCCTACTTTGTACACTAGGCTACTACTCCCTTTCATTATCCTGCCATGCTGGGCAAGGTTGGTCATGACTTGAACTTGAACTCATGCATTCGGGTAACAGACGTGAATATTTCGAGAGCACTGTAATATAAGAGTCGGTACTATTTGACGGCTTTTAATACATTACAACGTTCAAAGTTTTCAATTGGAGGTCTCATTCTGTAACATATTCACTATCTACTTCTGATATCCTTTGTCATAGGTCTATTTGTAAAATTTGCGGCATGTCTTTATCGTTGCCAGGCCTGGTCGCGTCATCGTGGACATAGGGCCCCGGGAGGTGTGTTAGCCCTGGGCCCCGGGGAGGCTTAACGCGGCCCTGGACAGGAGTATTTTATGGGAGGAGAAAAGTTAGTAGGTGTTCAATTTGAAAAAGACTCTGTAGTTGATCAAAGCCTATCTGCATCAAAGCAGTGTGCTACAGCAGTGAAAAAAGCCAACAGGATGCTGGGATACATAGCAAAACGTATTGAGCATAAATCAAAGGAGGTTATATTAATGTTATGTAATGCCTTTGTCAGACCTCACTTAGAATTTTGGAGTGGAGTGAAGCTGAGCTGATGCTAGGGCTGTGACGGTATGACATTTTCACGGTATGATAATTGTAGCTACTATTCAATATCACGGTTTTCGGTATATAGCTAAAAAAGTACCACACAAAGTTTAAAACTTGATCTGTTTATTATATGACACCTTGCAGATATATATACCATTTTAATTTAAAAATAAAACAAAATTCAACTTAATATAGTTCACTCCTTGTTAATTGTATGTTTAAATCAATTTAAATCATCCACTTTGCGAATTAAGAAACATTTGCTTTATCGCGTTATCAGGTTATCGGATCTAGTACTATATTTAGCTTCTGACTTTTTCCATTGTGGCATAACGTGAAGGATGATGTTCATGGATGAACGAGATCACTTTTGGCGGGGGATATAATTCGTCATTACAGACTGCCTCAGCATCGGAATCAGCGTCGGACATTGCTGTTTTACATCGACAAGTTTTATAAGGGACTGCAAACAGAGATTTTTGCCGTGTAGCTAGCTAGCTAATAACAGCTACCTACCATTTCATTCATTTTCATTTATTTGACAAGGATAGTGCACATTTATAACATTTCTGAAAATGTGCCAGAGTTAGCCAAGGAGGCTAAGTTTCATCTGTAGTCCCTGGGCAGGCAGCCACAAGGGTTGGGAAATGCGAGGGAGCTGTCTGCATTTACATTTACATTTTTGGCATTTAGCAGACGCTCTTATCCAGAGCGACTTACAAGATACATTACATTACATTTACATTACATTTTGGGAATTTTGGGCATAGAGCGACTTGCACAGTTTACATTTCTTTACATACATTCCATTTATACACTACACTGCCAGCCAAGATGTGCATTAATACATGGTAAGATCAATCATAGTCCACGCAAGAGATCAGTGTAGTAATACAGTAATCTACATAATTGTTGGCAGCTGCATACCGTACCTGTAACACAGGGAAGGAAAAGTTAGTAGATTTTTATTTGTATTTTTGGACAGTCATCAACATAGGTACATATTACAAAATGCAGTATTAAACATGAAAGCAGTGGTGATGACAATTAGTAAAAATGTCTGCACAAAAAAGAGTCTGCACATGCGCAATCGCATTGTAAACAAAACAAAATGCAAGAACAGCCAAAGAGGTGGTGGGATTAAATTACATTAGCAGATACCCCAGGTCCAGTATGAAAATAGCTTTTGCCACATGATTTACTATCACGGTATTACCTTAAGTTTATGATAGTACTATTTCATATTTTAATGTCGTGGTATACCATCAGACCCGTACACCGTCACACCCCTAGCTGATCCCTGCCTGATTCTTCTGCAGAGTTTGTTTCCTCGCAGGCATTTGCATTGTCTTGTGATTGCCTTCCCCGGGCCCGCTGCAGTCACAGCGTACGTGTGCGCCTCTTTTGTTTTCCCAACTTCGGTTTCCAACGTCGATGTTTTTGCAGTCTAGGCACTAATAATAATCACAAGCCTTTGTCACCCTCCTACTCATGAAATTGGATGAATGTCTCTGTCATGAAGGCGCACATAAACAGTGCATCGCTCACTGCAGCAAGGCTGTAGGGGGCCTGTGCCTGTCTGTCTAAATCGCTGTCGGTCTGTCTGTGCTCTGGCTTGCTGCTGAAGTAAGGGGTCATTAAAAAGGTAGGGGAGCCCCCAGTGCCACACACCCTTCCCTTAGGATGCGCATTTGAATGAATCTGATATTAGAATATTAAATTGCTCCCATGGTCAAAAACAACAAACACCACTATCATTTCGCTTCCAAGCCCTGCATAAAGCTATAGTTCTCCCTGTGTAAGATAATGACTCATTGAAAAGATATGTGCATCCACACAGGCACTCAGAAAATTGTATCAGTGAATTCATGAATACAGATGGAAAAAAAAAATCTGCATTAACAAACATTTGAAAACTGATCCAAATAATAAGGCAATGATCTCATTGTCAAATATTCAAATGAGTAGTGCTGTTGTATGGTGTGTCCAGTGATGTGCCCCACGGTCTGAAATCTAACCCTAACCATTCCAGTGCTGACTGTTTAGTCATCCACATAGGGTGGAAAATAATTGGGCATAACATTGCCCAAGGATGGAAGGTTTTACATTGCATCGAATTCCCCACCTCGTGAAGCAGTAATGACTCTGGTCAGTGGGGGATCTGCCTGTACCAGCTGTGTTAGTAGTGCTGCCCTCCACTGTGCAGCTTGAGGCAATGACTGCGCAGTTCAGTAGCACAGTGTGGAGCAGAGTGTGAGTCTGTGCTCTCCTGAATGGAGGAAGTGATGTTGCAGGGTCGGATGGGATGGGCTACAAATACAAGCTGGAAATTCCAAATTGGGAAAATAATAAAAAACAGCTGTGAGGCCAGTGCTCTATCACCATAGAGCCTCAGCACTTCAATGGATGGAATTTTATCTGTTGAGGGCATGAATATGTAGATGGGAAATGGCTGCAATTATTATTATAATACTAATGAATTCTGACAGACGTAATTCACAGGTAAGCCAATGGATGAATAGAAAAATGCAGTTCTGGAGTTCAGATCATTACCATACATCAAAGCCTATGATTGCAACAAGGTCTCTCCTCAAATTAGTGTCATTGACCCAGCCATTATTAACTCCAGGATATTAATTTTCCCTCTTTATGCAGCTGAGAGATAATCATGTGCATAGATGACTGTAGAGGAACATTCACTGCACTGTGCAGTGCCCCTCCTGTGTGTAAAACAATAACCACCACCCACCCCAAAACCAATCACGTCTCATTATATTTAACAGAAGGCTATTGTATAATCTAAGTAACATTTTTCCATCACAGAATCAGAAACCGAGACTGCAGTCTTAAGGCAGCTGATGCACACGTTTATAGAGGGTTTACATGCTGTGGTTTGGGCCTCCTAGGTAGGTGACAATTCCAGCTAAAGCACTAGTCCTTGGTGCAGTGACACACTCCACGGTCAGTTATCAAATGCTGAGCATGCCAGTGCCGTCAGTGGCATGGAAAAATGTATAAATGCACATAGCGCCAGCAAGAGAGGGAGAGTTTCAGTCGGCAGGTATCCCCTGCCTCATTACGCATTCTATTTGCACTTGCTGTGCACTACCTTCAGCCCTGTGTACTACCTTTAGCTGGTGGACTGCAGAGTAAGAAGGAGTGACTGCTGCTTGTACATGCTGTGGAGGACAATTGTGGTAGTCTGCACTCTCCTGAAGCAGAGGATGATTTGGCGAATGTACAGGCTTTTAAAGTACGATTAGGTATTCCAAATTAATAGAAAAGTTAAATAAGAGGAAAAGGGTGATAAAATAAAAGTTTAAGTTTGTTCAAAGAGGGAACCGGAATAGATACAACTGTCTAAATAAACTGTAGACCTTGAATCCTTAAACAGATTGGGAATAATATGTTAGATTACATTGCAGTAATAATGCCATGGTGGGTAGATGGCAGGGTGAGTAGGAGGTGAAGTAGCTGAAGGTGGAGTAGGCTCGGGGCTCAGGGCAGGCCCCCCAGCTGTGGGAGATGGAGAGAGAGACAAATACGGGCAATTAGAGAAAATAAATACATGTGTATAGGGACAGATTAAATATGAGGGTAACAGGTGGCTCCACCAGGAGTTAACTATGACAGCATAACTGCTAGGACAAAGAAAGAGAATCATGAGAATCAAGCAGTCATGAGAGGAGCAAGAAATAGACCCACCCATCAAGAGTGCACCTGAGAAAAGTGGGGTCACAGCTGTTCAGAGGCTACACGCTTCTCCAGCTCTGTGTCTAGACTATAAAGGTAAACCCGACTGTAAAGGTGCATTTTTAGCCTAGACTTAAATATTGAGACTAAATACACTACCGTTCAAAAGTTTGGGGTCACCTTCCATCTGGACTATGGCTAATTGGGCACTCCTTCATTCTTCAGCAAGATAACGACCCGAAACACACCTTGAAGTTGTGCAAGAACTATCTGGTGAAGGAGGAATGTGAACAACAACTCAAACTAAAGACCTGGCCTGCCCAGTGTCCAGACATCAATCCCATAGAACGTGTATGGGACAAACTGGAAAGGAAGAGTCAAAGCAAAGCAACCCACAAGTTTCTCTGGGAATTGCTGCAGGATAGCTGGGAAAACATGTCGGGTGATTTCCTGCTAAAACTTATTAACCGAATGGCCACTGTTTGTAAGGCTATTCTCACGCCAAAGGGTGACTATTTTGAGGAATCCAAGATTCAATTTTCAATATAATTTTCTTGAACATTTCTTTGATGTTCATTTTGTTCATTGTTACATGTGTTTTTTGTCATTTTAAAGTATTTACAGAAATGTATACGGTGTAAAGCATTGTCAATTATGAGATAAAAATAGTTTCCAGCAGGTGACCCCAAACTTTTGAACGGTAGTGTAGGTCTCATTATGGTAGCTGCTGTGGCCAATTGCAGGTGGAGGCGGTTTTTGATTGATGTGGCTGACAAGAAGGAGGAACCCAAACTGGGAGGTGCTTCTGAAGCCTAACAGTGAGAAAACTAGTTGTTTGATTGGTGCATCTTTCCCCACAGGACTTCCTGGGCCAGGTCTTCTGCACCCTTGGGGAGGTGGTGGGGTCCCTGGGGAGCCGAATGGAAAAACCCCTGGTGTAAGTAACTTCCTCTTCTCTCTTTTTGATCTACCATGCTGTGGCTAGTGTTCACAAAACCTTCCCGGTGTGGCCAGCATACACAAAACGACTGTGATGTTGTCAGCGGGCACAAAACAACTCGCTTTTCACTGTTGAGGTGCTTATTCCCACAGACAGCACAGACATTAATGTCCATCAGACAGAGTGAAATAGAGAAGTGTGTCATTCTGTGACCCAGAGGTGACTCACAGTTAGACCACAAGCACTCATGGAGAGGGAGAATCTATGTAAAGTGGAGAACAGTGTGGCAGTCTTCCAGAGCGTTCATACAGAACCACGGCAGGTCTGCACTGTTCTGAAAGCAGTAAAGCTTCAGGTTAGGTCAGTGTATCACATTACCTGTTACCAGGTATAATGTCTTCTGCTAATTGAAAGGTGCCTCTAAAATCCACAGGGTCATCTGACATTCATTCCACCGCAGGTCTGCATTTTATGGAAATCATTACTGTGAATAAAATGACCCATTAGCAGGTGTAAATTTGCCACTAATTGAAAGGTATGGCATAGACCTTCAGGGTCCCTGACAGATGGCAGAAAGGGTCTGTGCTTTTTTTTTTTTTTTTTTTTTTAACCAATCATAGCTGTACGCTGCATAATAGGAGAGATCCTCATAACAGAGGTGTGAATGGGCCGTCTGTGCGAGGTGGAGAGACTCTGCCCGGGGGCCGCTTCGAGAGGGAACCTCCGAACAACCGATGATACAACTGCAGCTCCGTAATGAGCCGTTTACCTTGTTGCAGCTCATTATTCCATGCCAGGCAAACTTGGAGCACTTGTTATGCCCTCTACTCTTTTATCCTCCCACAATGCTGAGGCACTACAAACTCCTTACCTTTGTAGGACGTATTAAGATTTTTTCCAAAACGTAATCAAGTCAAATAAAATCAATTCAAAATAACTGATCTCGTCCTGTGGTGCAGGTTACACAGAACATGGGGCAAACATATAAGACAATGCAGCAGTAAAGAGACAATATCATTGCATCATTATGCAACATTGCATTATTGGAGCAGGAGGCTTCAGTGTGGCTCTTACATTACAGAAGACAGAATGTTCAGTAAGCAGCCTTATGGAGGCAGGTACCAAGTTGGAGAGGGCATTTACTTAATTGGATGAGACTGGAACCTGCGTACTCAGAGGAGCAGATTGTAGCCGTTCTAATCATATGCACTATGCAGCATGTAGCAGCGGGTATTATTTGTACTTTATGTGTCCTTCTACTTAATCAATAAACATTGAATCAATAAACAAATTTTGAGTCGTCAAAATGTATGTATGTACTGTAGTTCTATGTTTCCTGCCTCATTCTTACCTCAGCACCTTACATACTTCCGGTGACAGTGGTGCACTTAACTGAGATATCCACAGACTGGCAGGGAGAAGTGCTGCTTGTTATGCACTTGTGCCTTACTTAACGAGGAATGCCTACCGTGCTCTGATTGAGTGAGTGAAACACCTGCTGTTTTTAATAGGTCAGCCTTTGTGCATACATTTTCTCAGTTTACAGTAGATATGACAAAGGGCATGTTGTAAGTAGGGCTACATGCATGATTCCTAACTTTTTTTCCATGAGATTTCATGGCGGCCTCCTTATAAATGCTCTGAATAAACACTTTTGGCTGTTATTTTCTGGCCACACTGAGATTGATAATAACTATAAATCATTCCTATAAACAATAATGATAGCTATGAGCATAACCTGTAACAATAACTATAAACCATAATGATTCTCATCTCATCTTCAGCCGCTTATTCCTAGTTAGGGTCACAGGGGGGCTGGAGCCTATCCCAGCATGCATGCGAGAGGCAGGAATACACCCTGGACAGGTCGCCAATCCATCGCAGGGCACTACATACACCATTCACTCACACACTCATACATACAGGGCAATTTAGACTCTCCAATTAGCCTAATGTCCATGTCTTTGGACTGTGGGAGGAAACCGGAGTACCCGGAGGAAACCCACACGGACACGGGAGAACATGCAAACCACACAGAAAGGCCCCGGCGGGATTTGAACCCGGGACCTTGTTACTGGACCTTGTTACTGTGAGGCGTGCAGTGCTATCCACTGCACCACCGTGGGGACCATACCAAATAATGATTATGATCCATAATTTCTCATTCATCCTCTTCACAATGTTTAAAAGAGCACTGATTGATTTGACATTTTATTGCTTTAATGCTAAACTACTGGATTAAATGGCCATGTAACTGATCCCGAATGTCATTTACATGGTCATTGCCGTGGTGTGACCAGCTCCACTCATTTGAACTTGAACGCATTGCATATTTTTAATGTTAATATATAATGTTATCATTATCATTATCATCCATGTGAGCAGGGCTTTACTCGTACCTGGGTCCTTTGTCCCCTTGTTATTTTTGAGTGAGGAACTTATTTAGCTGCACTTATTTAAAAAGACAGATTACAGCCATGAAATGCAAAGCTCCCCCACCCAGTGTTTTTCAAGTTATTTTCATAACCTGTGGTTTTTCAGTGCTAAACAAAACCGTCACTAGACAGAATGTAGCAATGGCCTAACTCAGAGAGGAGCTGTGAGGGAATGATAATTAAGATTGCATCTTTACTGTCTGAGCCACAGCCATGCGCAGCCAGTGTGGTCTTGTTGCCCAGTCAGCCAAGGAAAACAACCGCTTCCATTTACACAAGCTCCAGCCAGGTTGGATCAAAAAATGCCAGCCAATCGGGCAGTAAAGATAACAACCTAGCATATTTAGCATTCCTTTAAAAGAACCCCCTTTTTGTAAATGAGGCTCTGATTTTTCAGCCCTCCTCTGTGCAGGCAAAGATCACACGGGGTTGTTGAACCACAGTTGATAGGAATTATGAATCATTTGAACTATGCAACATGCTAGCTCAGTGCCTTGGAATAGGCCATTCCATGACAAATAAGATGGTGATGTCATGAATATAACTGCCTTGTGTCTGTCAGTTATATAATACTTTCCCTCAGCACTCTGTGTCTCTCTTTGTCTCTCTCTCTGTGAGTGTGTGTCCATGTGCATGTGTCTGTATGTGGCAGTGTGTGCATGTGTCCTTCCCCACTCTTCCCACCCCCCCTCTCTCTCTCTCTCTCTCTTTCAGGGGCCTTACATAACTCAATGTTCAGTTCAATGCATTACCTCAAAAAGTGTGCATTCAGTAGCCAACACTTCAGAGAGTGATTTATTGCTCTCTTCCCTTATACCCTCCGTCACTCTCTCCCTCCCTCTGTCTCATGCTGCTCCATCACTTTTGAGGCAGTAAGTTCATTTCCAAGACTGCCTCCATCCATGACAAAGAGCTCACCTCTTCTCCTGCAGAATTAAAGGCATTGCTTTAATTACCCATCAATTTCTCTGCAATTTGTTGTGTAATCTTTGTGCGCTTTGTAAAATTGAAACTTCTCAGAAAGTTAATTACTCTAGAGGATCTTGCATTGCTTTGCATATATTCATGATGGAGTCAACAGGAATTATTCACAGGCTGTTTGATGCTTGCTAATATTCACAGGAGTTATTCTCAGACCTCCTGCTGCCTGCTACTTTTCATCAGGCTTTTCTTTATGTAGTCATTTGCTTGGCATTTACCCTCATCCAGGGTAACTTTCATAGCTTACATTTTACATACTCTGCATGTATGTAGCTTTAATCCCCCTCTCTTAAAGGTACACAAACAGTGCCCCACCTGGGAACTGACCCAGCAACCTTCTGGTTCCCTTCCCTGTAATTCCTTTTTTTCCTCTTCTTCCTGATCTTTTATTTTTGCTTGTTTGATGAGGTGAACCATATTAAATCTCCTGCATATTAATTGTATTGCTTCTTAAACAATGTGTAATATGTTTATTCCAATGTAGTCTGTATTATTATTTTTATTGCGTATCTTGCACATCTTGGCACTGCCGATATAAGGGAAAAAATGGTTTCTGCTGGCTTGTCACTCATCAGCTGTCTTGAACATAGGTTTTCACTTTGAATCAGTCAGAAGAGGTTGTGGTGTTGAGTGAGTGGTACAGACCGTCAGTGAAGTTGAATGGGTGTAAGGGATGCTGAATATTATAAATAATATTATAAATATTAAAATAACCTGTTAGTGAAGTACAATGAACATATGATATTATAGCCTGTGTTTGTGAGATCTAAGGTCATTTGAGACTTCACCTTCCGCAAGGAGAGATAAAGGATATGGAAGATGCCATGTATTTTAATGATAATTGTTCAAATTTAATTCAGGTCTCTTTCTCGCCTGCGTGACAGTAATTATGCACAATTCCCATGGAGGCGCTGGCACTTAATTACCTTGCGCACTCTAGACACTGATTGTAAATCTGTGTGTCTTGATTAGCCATTTTAGAGCAAAAAGTACTTACTCTGAATAAGTATAGAGTGGGTACAGCCCATGAGGGCATAGATTATCTTTTATTTGTCATTTTTGTTCTTTCTTGCAACATATTTTAACATGTGCTGCTACTCTGAAGGTAACAAACAGTGTAACATCCTTCAGCAGTTCATGCGAGGCATCATTGACGGTGCATATATTCAGCAATACAGACTTAATCACTGTTTGTATATGCTAATGTTGGTGCAGATGGTTTAATCACACTACTTTGTGATACTAGAGAATAAGTCATTCTTGCGCAAAGAGTAATGGGGCAGGTATGGCAAAGGTGTGGTGAAGGTGTGATTGTGTACTGGCCAGTCAAAGTGTTTTCAATTTTCCTTTTAAATGAGCAGGTACACGTCCTTTTTTTCCCATGTATATTCTCTGCCACATACACTGTCATGTATGACTGTCCATTATGGACTTAATGCGGTATTTAATGACCTTTCAAGTGTTTCTGCTAATGAATAATTCATTACTGATAAAGGTCATCCGTTTAATTGAAAATCTATTTTGAATTTAACTGATGCTATGATACAATGATGTCTGCTCATTAAAAAAAGAAAATGATTTAAATTATAAACCTTTGTGAAGGTTTTGGCTGTGTATTTATATTTTTCACATATTTTCAGTGCGGATAAGCATACACTCTCTTCTAAAATTTGATGCCAAGCTGTTGCTTCTTTTCACTCCGTAGTCCACCAGTTAAGATTGACATTGAGTTGGAGGTGGACACTTCATGTGCAGCCTGTGCAAATAGACTGTGGGCTCCCAACTGACCAGAGGGGGTCACTGGTGTGCGATGAGACACTGACGTCCTATACACTGAGATCCCTCCCTTCATTGGATGAAGCTATGGCCAGTTATGTGGTGCCCTGCGGGGCTGCCAGCCACAGTCGTCAGTGGCACAGTCTGTGCAGATTGTGGAGCCCATTTATGCACTAGAATAGTGGCTAAACAGGAAGGCCAGCAGCTTTTCTTTTTTCTTCTCTTTTTTTACAATTTTAAACATGTAAACAGTGGTGATGGAAATGAATTAATACACAATCAGTGGTAGTGGAGTCTGAAGAGGTGGGTTGCGGAAGATTATTCCAACACTGGGGGTTCAGGACAAAGAAGAGGCGAGACCACGAGGAATGGATGCCTGGCACCCGGAGGGATGGAACAGTCAGTTTGCCAGTGGTGGCTGAGCGGAGGAGTATGGCTGGGATGGAGGGAGTGATGAGTGTCTCGAGGTAGGAGGGAGCGCTTCCTTTAGCAGCCTGATATGCCAGCACCAGTGATTTAAATTTGAAACATGCTGCAATAGGGAGCCAGTGCAGTGAATTGAATATGAGTGCATGGGTAAACTTGGGTTGGTTGAAAACTAGATGTTTGAACTGGAGGCATTCTGCACTAGTTGCAGTGGCTTGATGGCACAGGCCGGTAATAAGCCTGCCAGCAAGGAATGGCAGTAGTCCATACGTGAGATTACCAAAGCCTAGACCAGTAGTTGAATGGCCTCTTGGGTGAGAATCTGGAAAATTCTCTGGATGTTGTGGAGGGAGAATCGGCAGGTCCGGGTGATTGCTGCGATGTGCCCTGAGAAGCACAGTTAGTCATCCAGAGTCACTCCAAGGTTCCTGCCAGACCGGGACGGAGATAAAGAGCCTTCCATGGTGATGGAGGCATAAATCATTGGGGAGCTCGTTGCTGGGAGGAACAGCAGCTTGATCTTTCCCAGGTTCAGCTTCAAGTGGTGGGTGGACATCCAAGCAGAGGTGTCTGCCAGGCATGCAGTGATATGCGACTGGAAGGGAGGGGGAAAGGAATGGGATCAAGAGGGCAGGTGGTAGGATGGTCAGAGAGGGGTAAGAAGGAGGACAGGGAGGAATGTGGGTTGGGTTGTGAGATAGGGGAGGGAGGGTTAGGCATGGGAGGGGTTGGGAGATAGGGGAGGGAGGGTTAGGCATGGGAGAGGTTGGGGAGAAGGCTGTAGAGAGGCCAAAGCTGGCCAGGATGAAGGAGTTACGAGCAGGATATTTGGTGAAAACGTGCGTGTCACACGCCACATGACAATCCCTGGACTGCAGCAGAGCAGCCGATGGTAAGTGGCGGCAAACCTTCCGGATTGGATCTTTATTTTGTATGGCTCTCCCTCAGACGGGGAGAGGGAGACAGCAGGAGAGCAAAATAAAGACAAACAAAGTCTTCACCCTACTTGCCGCGAAACTTTCGAGCAACAACAATGAACTAAAACAACAAACTAAAATAAACTAAACTAAATAAAAGCCTGCCTCCTCCGGGGGGAATCCCCTTCCAGGGAAACACACAACGAACACTAATGGGACACTCTATGCCGTGTCCCTATGCACACTCAACACACACCTCAACAGGCCTATTCAGTCCAGAGTTCCACCACAACCCCACCAGGCACACACACATTCAGTGACTTTTCAAGTGCTTCCCAAACCCATGCACACAGAGACACTCAAACTTTTCAGTCCGAGTTCTCTTTTAACGCAAAAACACAGACCCTTGCAACTCATTACAGTGAGAGTTCTCTGGCAACCAGCCCTGAGATGCTCTCCACTCTTTCAGTGAGAGTTCTCGGGCCGTTGTCCAGAAACATACCACTGCCCTAGTGCAAGTTATCTTCCAATCACACCAAGGGAGAGAGGCAGACACTCTTCCAGTGCACCCTCTGTCTCTCTCTTCCCACACACACAGGAAGCACTCTACTCAGTCACTCTTAACGAACACACAAAAACTATCCATACCAACTCCACACAGACTCCGCCTCCCAGAAGCCTGGATTACAGACACACGCCACCATGCCCAACAGTCGCATCAAACACCAACACTCACAAACGACCACGTGAACGACAACCAACAGGTCTCCAATACGCACACATAAATGACCACACATGCACACATGCACACATAAATGACCACACATACACACATATACACACACACACACACACACACACACACACACACACACACACACACACACAACCAGGTAAGTGAATAATCACTTACCATCCCCACCAATCAACACCAATTAAATACTGATTAAATAATTGGGACCCTTTGGAACTAGAATTCTGGGCACCTGCCAGCAATCTCGCCAACTGCGAGATTGCCAAACCTGGCCCCGGAAAGTACAACTGTTCCAAAGGTCCTCCACAGCAACACCGCGGCAAAAGAGAGGCAACCCCGAAACTCCCCTGCTGCAGAGACCGACGCCCTCCACAGTGCGCTATGCTGCATTTTACATTGCGCCACACGTCCTTATTCCCTATGTTTGTTGGTGCTCTTTGCATTTATACCGTGCCTGCATATTGTGGCTGCAGGACTACATTGACACTAGGGCTGTGACGGTATGACATTTTCACGGTATGATAATCGTACTACTCTAATATCACGGTTTTTGGTATATCACGGTATCAGTTAAAAAAAAAATTGTTTCTGATTTCCTGATCCCATTTTCTCCCAGTTTGGTAGCCAATTAGACCTGCTATTTTTATGTCAATCCCCCCCTAGTAATGTGAGTTCGCTGCCGTAGTCCTGCAACCGGTAGTGATGAAGGTGAAGTAACGCCTCCGAGACGGCACTCGCCAAGCCGTCGACCGTAACCCGGTACTACAGGGCCACTCTTATGCGCAGTGAACGTCATGTCGGCTTCCCTCCCCCCTCCCTGGGGCGGACAGCCAATCGCCGCCCCTGGTGGCGCTCCCGGCCAGAGGGTATCAGTTTTTAAGCTAAAAAAACCCGATCTGTTAATTGTATGGCTCTTTGCAGATTTATATACCATTTGAATTGAAAAATAAAAATGCAACTGAATATAGTTCACTCCTTGTAATTGTATTTCTGAAACATTTTGCTTTATCATATGCATAACAGCTTATTGGATCTAGTACTATTTTTAGCCACTCACTTTTTCCATTGTGGCATAATGTGAAGGATGATGCTCACGCAGGTGGAACGCAAGATTTGATGTGTTCCCTCTTCTGGCCATTACATTCTGGCCGTTTCCCACATTCTCTACAGATTCGAGATTCGTTGAACAATTCGATGAACAAGTTCGCTTTTTGGGGGGATATCATTTGTCATTACAGCATCACAAGTTTTATAAGGGACTGCAAACGGAAATTTGAGGGAAGTGTCTGCACGTGCATAATTGTGTTGTAAACAAAACAAAATGTAAGAACAGCCCAAAAGGTGGTGGGATCAAATGACATTAGCAGGCACCCCAGGTCCAGTATTATATTATTTAGTTATTTAGACATTTTAGTAGGGTAACGGTTCTAATATTTTTTTCCCCCCATGAAAATAGCTTTTGCCACGTGAGTTCCCATCACGGTATTACATTACGTTTATGATAGTACTATTTCATATTTTAATATTGTGGTATACTGTCACACCCCTAATTGACACATGATGATACAACCGATGTTTCATTATTATTCACTCCATATTGGCCATCTGGGCTGTCAAGCTGAATTTCAGCAGTTACCCTCCAGGTGTCCCTGTAGGCACTTGGAGTTCTGCAATCATTTGGCAATCAAATCAGACATGTGACTAATTATACAATTATGGACTAATTTTGAGGTGTTCATCAGTGTAAAAATTATGTTGTTAAGGGGAAGTGTTGAGGAAGTGAAACAACTTTGAGACGCCATTCTATCGATGACAAGTGAAACGATATCCTACTGGTACATTGCATACAGATTGGATTTCACTTATATATCTTGCAACAACATTTTTTTTGACCGTGTGACAGATATTACTGGCACATAAGACACAAAAACACAAAAAATCACAGTCTGAGATGAACACAAGTGAAGGGAAAACATCAAAAATCATAAAGGGGAAAGAGAAGTGAGAGATGGCGCAATTTATGGATGGAGGCATTGGAGAAACAGCTCTCTCTCACTGTGCAACACGGCAACAAGTCTAACTGACTGATTGAGTTGGGAAGGCAGAATTCACAAAACCTACAATAAACCTGAGCAGCTGATTAATGCATATCGAAAATTGGCAGGTGCGTTGTTCCTACTATCCGGTTCCTTTTCTGTCCCCAGGAAATATCTCTTCAGATTTTCTGTAAATTGTGTAAAATGTGGATTCCAAAGGGCTTTAATTATAAGTTTAGGTCTTTACCATAAAAACACAAAATCATGTTCCACCCTGTTAGTTTGTAGTAGTTCTCCTTAAAAAAAAAAAGCCTATTCCTACAATGACATTACATTAAGGAATTTACATCACTATGCTTGGCAGGAAAACAAAGGTGCAAAGTTAAGTAAGTATCAACACTTGGTTTTGTCTATTTTTCTAAGTTTCATGATGTTAATCTGTTTGTTCTACCCACCATGTTAGGCTAAGTTATAGAGAAAATTAATACAATTTCAAGACATGTTTGATATAATAGTTAAAATCCTCTTCATGTGTTCACCATCATGCTAGCTCAATCTTGATCACTCACAGAGCTATGGCTAACTTAGGCCCAAAATGTCCACCCTGTTAGGTTCCACCCTGTTAGGTATATGAACCTAACAGGGTGGAACATTCACCTAACAGGGTGGAAATGTTGTTAGAAAATAGAGTAAACAATTCAAAGAAAAACGATTTATGTGTTATTGGTGGACATTTTAATTGATTGCAGCATTGTCTAATACAATGGTTCCAACCTCGGGAATGTGGTCGTGTTTCTCTTCATTTCTAACAAGTCTTTCTCCTCACACTGGATTTCAGTGGGCTTTTTGGTGGTTGGTTAACCAGAGCATGTTTCCTCCTCTAAGAGTGTCTAATTAAGTACAATTACTGGTTGTAATTGCTAGTTACAGTTCAGAGGTCGCAATTATGATTGGAATGAAAACCAGCATACACAGTGGGCCCTTGGACCGAGGTTGGTAGATATAAACCTTGCCCCTTGGTGGAGGACTGATAACAACCCAAGATTTCTCCAGGCCCTACTCATAACTCTCAGCAGCAATTTATCCACCTTTGGTCTGAAATATTATGTACAAAGACAGGGAACTGGCCATGTTGTGCACTAGCATTGATTTTTGTTTCTTGTAATTATGTGATATTATTATCTACAGTACATTTTGTTGTTTATTAGATTATCATAGTATGGTAATAATATAATGTGCCTGAATGCTGGTGTTCACCTTTCTTGAATTTTGACGGTGGTCTTGTTCATTTCATCAGGCTGTCTATGGGAAAGTGGGGTTTTTTTGGTCTACAAACTGAATGCTCCAACCATAATCTGAAATGTGCTGCATGAATTAGACATATGACCCTTTTTTGCTTTTAAAAATAATGAGCAGAGATATACACTACATCTCTGTCGGCGGTTACATCTTCTCCGGGCCGTCGTGCGTTGTCATGGAGATGCAGGTTGCTGATTTTCCTTTCCAATTTTCTGGGTCAGTGTCTTATACAGGAATGTGTCTCTGTTCCTGATGACTCTATATTTGTCTCCACTCTTACCTGCACAGTTCTGCAATGCCTTTCAGTTACAGGGACTGGGAATCTCTCTTTTTACCACATAAACTGTCGAGAGAATCGCTTTACAGATGGTTAGAATCAATGTTAATTGTACATTTTAATTGCCCTCTCTTTTTAAACTATTTTTATTGTACTGAGTTGACAGTTAGGCAGAATAATTATTTGTGCTTTGTGAAAGATGTCTGCCAAGAGTTGGTTCAGCATTATATATGGCCACAGCTTGGCACCCAATCTGGGACAGAGCATTCCACTGAATGCACTTTTTGTAAGTCGCTTTGGATAAAAGCGTCTGCTAAATTATTTTAATGTAATGTAATTTAGAGCTTATCAGCCCTGACACAGTTCTAGATTTGCTTGAGCCTGGTGTGTGCCAGCAAGCCTGATCTCACCCTGCTTTCATAACAGGCCTCGCTGCCTATCTTGCCTCGCCTATTCCTCAAATGGTGCAGAACTTGTTTGCCTTTCGGATTTAGGGCACGAGTGGCTTTCCTGCACACACTCCAGAAACCCATCAACACCTGCCCAACCGTTACCTCTCCCCTCTCAGCCAGGACCGTGCTCCTCCCAGCTGGCTGGTGTGTGCAGTGTGGGCCCGGGAAGGCCACAAAGTCTGTGCCATAATCTGAGGTGCACAGACCGCACACAAAGAGGGCTATCACCCCTTCTGAGCTGTGTTTGAACGCAGTGTTAATATGTGGGGTTTATTTATAAGCTGAAAGGCGGTACTCAGTACTGTCCTCCTGAAGAGTGCTTTGTCACTTGTTCCTCATGTGTATGCGCACGGTTGAGATGGAGAGCCAGAAAGAGAGAGAGAGAGAGATGGAAAGAGGGTAGTAGTTGAAATTTGTTTATTAAACAGGATAAACCCCTTGAGATGAACCATCTCGTTTTAGAGGGGGTCCCAAACAAACAATCACAACATAAACAATACAACAGTGACAAACAACACAGACAACAACAGACAGGAAAAACAATTTACAACCTAGTCATAAAAAAAAAAATAAAAAAAAAAAAAAAAAATGCATTGAATTGTATCACTGGAAACATCGACAGTCCGATTTGAGATAGGATAAAATAAAAATTTTGAATGGGTGGGTGGGGGGTTATAAAATGCAGAGCAATTAGGTTATCTAATTATCCAGTTATTAGATTCAACAGAGATCCTCCATGTACAGTTAATGCAGTACTATAAGGTTACAGCACATTTTAAGATAATAGGACATCACATTTGAAAAAGGAAAGTAATCTTGCTGGAGAACATATTTTTACTGAGGGCACAACTGCTCCCACTGTTGCTTACACACACACACACACACACACACACACACACACACACACACACACACACACACACATACACACACTCACTTGTACACATACACGCATACACATACACAGTTGGTAAATCTCTGCCCATTTAAGTAACCAGACAGAAGTCCATTCTTTAGGGGCTGAAAGCCCACAACACTGAGAGAGGAGCCCTGATGTACTTTAGGCAAGAGTGAGACCCTGTCAATCACCAATAAACCAATCAAAATGCTTTTCTATATAAATATATATTTTTTTTTCTTCTATAGAATATATATGTATTCTTTTCTATAAGCTTTTCTATATATAATGCTTCTTTCTATAGCAAACCACTTTGTTTGGTTCCTCGATGATGATGATTCCATGTGTCTCATGTGTGTGCACCATATAACATCACAGTAAGTGAATAGTATTTTGTTCTGTGCTGATCATGCATGTTTAATATGCTTGATTAGAATCAGGGAAAGCTTTCCAGCCACTATCTGCATATTGAATAGCACTCTTCTGCAAATTCAGTCTGTATTGTAATGAGAGCAGCCTTAGTCTCCATCGATCTCTGTAATTAGATCGCTGTGGAGATGGTATTAGACAAGAATTATCCAGAAGGGAAAGTGGAGGGTATTTCCTGAGTGGAACTGTCGCTGAAACAAATGAGATTCAGTAAAGTGGCTGTAACAGTTTAGGCACAGAATCCGTCAACCTACTGTCAAAGCTTTCAAACTGAAATTGGGCTGAAATGACTTTCCCCAGGCTGAGAATATTAATGGAATCAGGATGCGCTGGGATAAAATGATTTCCATCTGCAATTAGAATCATTTTCATGTCATGAAACCTGGAATATGTTTTAAAGTATAATTGAGGCTATATACACTGGCAGTGGCGAATCCTCAATCATTCTGTTACCGACAGAAAAAAAAAGAAAAATGACAGCCGAGATCTAAAATCCTTTTTTGTGGTCAGGGAGGCAATTTATTAAGTGATTTTCCCCAGTCTCTGAAAAGGCCATCTTCATTCTCTTTCTCCAATTTCACTGCTTCCTGTGTGAAATATTGGTGTCAGGGTTAAAATCTGAACCCTCCGCTCATCATATTAGTGCTGTCAGTGAAACAGGCAGCATACAGAGGAGCCACAAACACACAAAAGCTATGCAGCAACACGTTGACATTTTTGACAAACCTCTGTTAATGTTTTATAAATACTCTTAAATTGTGTTATCTAATCAGCACACTTTCTTGCTGTTTACAAGCTGTTTGAAAGTGGAAGCTTCACCAGTACATTACTTACTTCCTTAATAGGGGACATGCATTGATTCCTTTTTTATGATTTATCCATTTATCAATTTGTGAGGTGAATCCGGTCAGTTTGAAACTTGCTCAGGGTTGCAATATCAGCCCTTTTTGAAACTTTAGATGCCGCCAGTATTGCTCAGGGTTGCAATATCATATAAACACAGATCTGGTGCTCTTTAAAACACACACACACACACACACACACACACACACACACACACACACACACACACACACACACACACACACACACACACACACACACACACACACACACACACAACCAACAGAGCAGTGGGATCCTAGAGAGAGGTATCATTGTGTGTCATTGTTGTCAGGTTTCAGCACTGTACTACTTCATGATGCTTTGTACATGTATAATCCAGTGTGTGGTGCAGCTGTAGTGTAAAACTCTAATTCACTGCTGTCAAATTGCAAGATTAAAGAGAGGAGGGGGGAATGATTTCAGTGAGTTTGTGTCCAGTTAGAGTGGGGCTGCAGTGTTGTTGTGCAGTATGTACCTTCCTCACACTCCTCTCCCAGGGATGGATGAGAGAACCAGTAGAAACAGTGCAGCTAATGATATCATCCACACAGCAAGATGATGAGTGTTCATTCAACTCTCAGCAGAGATTATGTGACTTCAGTCGGGGTAAAATGTTGGAGTTGACCGATCATTTTACTGTGCAGGAACCAGTGGCACACAGTGGTGCGTGCAGTGACTGCAGTGGGCACCCAAATGTTTGATCTGAACCCATGCCTTTTTTTCTGACAGGGGTATCCCAGGGAAGAAGTGTGGGACCATTATTGTGACGGTGGAGGAGCTAAACAACTGCAGGGTGAGGGAGTTATGCTCTACCTATTTCTGCTCTTTCACTTGTCATATGGCAAAGTTTGAAGCGAGGGACATTCAGAATGCTCATTGGTAGATTGCTACTATCAAAGGAAGGAAGGAAACCACTACCTGCTTAGGTTCTGCTGGTTTTAGGTGTCACTGAGCACTTAATTGATAAATTAAAGCAGTTGATAACACAGTTAACTTACCTCACCTGGTTTCTTGGGTCTAAACTATTTGCTGACTTTCAGGTGAAAATAAAACCTAGCATACCTTGTGGCTCTCCAGGACCAGAGTCTGCCACCCCTGTATTAACATTGGGCCATTCGCTTTTTTATTGTACAATATAACTAACTAAACACCTGCAGTTTTTATAAAGCAATAATAAACTACTGGTGTTACTCTCTGCTGTCACAAATGCCACAAATGAGCTGAGCTCAGAAGCTCTGCTCATTTCTGTATTTGGAGGAATGGATGAGAGCAGGTACAGAATGTACAGTGTACAATGGCCTTTACTCCTTTATTAGTCTGATCATTTCGTCTGCCTGCAATATTTTTTGCATTGCATTTTGGGAAAGTGCATCTGTGCAAATGTCCACATGTAATCCTCTCAGTTGACCAATTAAACCAGCGTGATTTCCTGGCACAGAAACCAGCATACACACACACCCACATACATACGCACACATCAGGAATTTCATTTGACACTCCTGCCCTGCAGCAAGGATCTGTATCACCAGTTTGAAATCTAATTTAAGCCTTTGTCATTTATAAATGGGAACAAGAACTGGTAATTTGGCCAATGAACGAAAATGTAAATGAATACAGATGTGGATTAACTGTGGGCCCTGCACGCCCCGTGATTACCAAGCTCTCCATTTGCCCGTTCGGTTAAGCTCTGCTCTATAAATACTGTCACAGTGTAAAATGTAATATACATATACTTATTTTGTACATATAAGTGCATGACACTGACACTTAGGTTGTGGGTTCAAATCCCTTTAGGACCACATATACTGAAAAATATATGCATTCACTACTATAAGTCACTTAATATAAAATAAAAGTGTCTGCTAAATGACACATGTTATTATGTATGTTATGTTATGTCTATACTTTACTATATATATTTTCTACATGTTCCAGGAGTCGGTGATGATGCAGTTTTGTGGGAACAAATTAGACAAGAAAGACTTTTTCGGGAAGTCTGACCCCTTCCTGGTTTTCTACCGCAGTAACGAAGATGGAACGTGAGTGCCCAGAGCCTGGTCTTGGCCTGACTCCTTGACCTGGAGTGACTTAACAAGCTCATTTGAATGCCTTAGAGAGCTTCATTGGTTAAATAAGGTTGTTTTTACCCGATGGCATTTTGTTCTCACAAGCGTTAGCCTTTCTTTGCCATGTGGCCTGGCTTGTTTAGTGCATTAGGAAGCTCAAAATAACTGTTCATCCATTGCATTGTGAAACACTGTTTCCGATTTGAGAAACAGGTATCGATTACTCTTCTTGGAGATTGCATTGCCATCTTCCACATTTTGAATCTACAGCCTAGCATCTCTTATTGCGCTTTAAGTTTATATGTGCATAGAGTTTTCAGTGGCTTATTGATTGCCAAGATTCATTTCCTTAATGGAAGTCTTGGACTCTTTCAAAAAGTCAATTCTGTAGAAACCCTTTTGTTGAGAATAAATGCTTATGCAGCATTGTGGAGTAATGTGCATAATCAATCCACATCAATTTCAATGGAAATTAGCCTAGCTCCCCTTCTCAATCATATTATCATAGAGTACAGCCTCAAGTACAGTACAACACAGTGAATGAGGGTAGTGAATTAAAACAGTTTGAAATGTAAGATATATTAATAGAATGATACAGAACACACACAGAGTATACAAGAAAAAAGGAACAAAAATGACAGAAACTAGACAAGCAAACATAGATTTGTCAGGTTCTAATCCTAGGTGTGGTACTGCTGGTGTACATTCCAGAATGGACTCATTTCCTCAGTAAATATATGCAACTGTATAATATGTGAAATGGAAGTAATGCAAGTTTTCCAAATAATACAATAAAAGTAACAAACAAAATGATACAGAAGTGTCAAAATGACCAAATGGAAATAAAAAAACAGTATAATCCGAAGGAACCACAAGAAATGATTACTATTGATGTGGTCTGCTTTGACTTTTATATGAAAGAGAGGGGATGCATCTGAATAAATTGAATCACAGAATCTGTAGAGTATTTGCTGATCACCATACCATAAAAAACATTGGTTTTGAGAAGCCAACTTTTTTGAGGGACAGTATGATCTTACTCTGGAGGCTCTGGCTTAGTGCATTAGGAATCTCAAAATAAACCTGACTCATTTGAACACTTACAATAAACTAAAGGAAAGATAATGCTTGCATGCTCTGTCTGAAAGCACAGACTGCATTTGTTCCAATGCATCATTTCAGACAGGTGTGCTCATCTCCTTTTTCTCTCGAGCTGACAAGAGGCTCACAAGAGGGGGGTAATGACTTTTTTATTACGTCTTTTTCCCAAAGTGGTTCTCCAGACCGCTGTATTTGTGAATTGCTTCTTTTGGCGAGAGATATAGAACTCTCTCCTGAGCTCAAACAAGATAACTTGTCATTCCTGAGAGGTCTAAGGGGTCAATGACAGCACGAGAGCCTAACAACTAATACCTCTGTTCTACCTGAAAGCAGTAGCACCTTACAGCACAGAGGAACACTGCTCACCCACAGCACTTCACAACACAAAGAAACTGCTCACCCACAGCACTGCACAGCACAGAGAAACACTGTTCACCTATAGCACTGCACAGCATAGAGAAATACTATTCACCCACAGCACTGCACAGTAGAGTGAATGTTTCTGCGAATATCCTGTCTGCATTGTGAGAAAGATTTTTTTCTGATTGCCTGTGACAGGTTCACAATTTGCCACAAGACGGAAGTGGTGAAGAACACACTCAACCCTGTGTGGCAGGCCTTCAAAATCCCAGCGAGAGCGCTCTGCAATGGAGACTATGACAGGTGATGGGATGGGGACTTTGACAGGTGATGGAGTAGCGTTCATCCGATGCGGGGAGGTGCAGAAGTGCAGGAGTAGTCTGAACATTTCGACAGTGGGGCTGAGGGATTTGACAGTTTGGAGAGATCGACGTAAACCGAGGAACTCAACAGATGACAGTTGTTGGTTACCAGAAGGGGGCTCTTAATGACTTGCACTTTGACAGGGAGAAAAGTGGGTCTTTATCTGACAGGAGAATGGAGGGGTGTTAGGGAGACCATGGATGTCATGGTTCGAAGAATTTGCTTCTGTTCTGCTTTGCGGGACTGTTTTCCTTTCAAAGTGTAAGGAAAACATTACTTTCATTGTGTAAGTTGTGGTTTCCATGGTACATGCTAATGCATGTGAAAGCTTTTGTTTTCACGTGCAGACACAAGGAAGACAGAAGTAAAATTGTTAGGCTACATAGTAGGCATTAATACCATGTAATCTCCACTCTCAGCATGAGTCTGCCCTTTCACAATCATGTTTGACTGTATATTTTTCATTCCAGGAGCTACAGCAATCTTCTTTCTGGAGTAATTGACATTACAAGCCTGCAGGCTGAGATTTTATATATGTACAGTGGTCTCGGAAAGTATTCAGGCCCCTTCACTTTTTCCACACTTTGTTGTGTTATAGACTTCATTTTTTGCCATCAATCTAGACACAATACCCCATGACAAAGCAAAAAAAGTTTTTTGAAATTGTTGCAAATTTATTACAAAAAAAAAAGGAAACATGTCATTTGCATAAGTATTCAGGCCCTTTGCTATGACTCTCCAAATTAAGCTCAGATGCATCCTGTTCCCTTTGATCATCCTAGAACCTTATTGTAGTCCACCTGTGGCAAATTTAATTGATTGGACATGATTTAGAAAGGCACACACCTGGAAAAAGTGAAGGGGCCTGAATACTTTCCGAAGCCACTGTTTCATTATTATATATATATATAATGAAAGCGAGAGATTGAGGGAGAGAGGGATCTGAGGGATTAGAAAGCGCCTGTTACGAGTGTACGCCAGCTTGTTATCCACAGATAAGGGACAAAGGCCTAATTGTACAGCTTGTGCTCTGTTCTGTAGCAGCCCATGGATTTGTGTTAGGACACATTCTCAGTAGCAATTAGCACCTTATCTTGGATTAGTGGCGACTGTGGGCGAGGACAGTGGCGCGTTGTGATGTCTGTAGGGGCCTGGGATGGGAGATAAGGATAGGGGCCTTTTCAGACAGGAGGAAGAGAGACACGGAAGACTCCACACGGTGGCAAAGTGTGCCTGTTTCCATGCCGATAGCAAGGCCTTTGAGACAGAGTTTTCTCATTCCATGGGGCAGCTCTGGTGGATCAGAGCAGTGAAAACGGCCACCTGCCGTTTTGGTTCGACCCTGCTCCCGTCATGTACCAAAAAACACCTTGGCTCTACTGACATTGTTCTGCAGTTGGAGCCATACATTTGCAATGTAGCACAGGGAAGCAGCCTTTTCCTGTGGCCTCTAACTGAAATTCAGCTGTGCCGTCAATGAGGTGCTGTGTCAAATTAAATTACGAGACTAGTGGGGAATAATTTTTTAGAGCTGACAACAGAAGATGGACTGTGCAAACAGCGGTGAGGCGTTAGAATGGGGGGTCATGCAAAGATGGTTTTCAAAGGATTAAAAAAAAAAAAATTGTATAACTGAATGAAGCATGCGAGGACATTTTCGGCCATGTCTTTTCTGTGCCCATACTCTTAAAGTCTTAACATTTTTAAGTTAAAATTTCAAATCAATTCTTTTACCTTGTTTTTTTGTGCCAAATACATATGTAGACAATTTAGCCAATTGAACACATGCCTTGCTTTCTCCCTCTTTTACATTTGGTGAAGCCTGTATCAGATATTACGCAGCATGTCTCACGTATCATCAGAAACAGGACTATTGAGTTGAGAAAGGCCTCAAATAGCTTGTTGGTCTTAGATGCCCTGTTCTGAGGGGAACCACCCTGCTTCCCTAAATATGGCAGGCTTCTGTGGTGATGACCTGTATCTGTATATATACAGCTCTGGAAAAAATTAAGAGACCACTCCAAATTTTTCTTAAATCAGCATCTCTACATGTATGGCAGCCATTCCATTCCAGTGTCTGTTGAAACAAGCACACCTCATTCTACTTAATTAAGTACTGATTAGGTGATCACCTGAACCAAATCTTATTTAACGAGGAAAAGTATAAAAAACACTGCTGTGGTCATCACTATCCTCTTGCAATAGGACCAGCTGGATGGCAAAAAACAGTGCTAGCAGTACCTCAAAAGTAATTGGAATCGAAAAATAACTATTGACCATGCCAAAAGAGTTGAAAATAAAAGTTTTGAGTGAGGAAAAGAAGGGTTCAATTTTGGCTTTACTGGCAGAGGGATACAGTGAGCGTAAGGTTGCTTCTATCCTTAAAATTTCAAAGACGGCGGTTCATAAGAACAAGGTCAAGCAGCAGACATTGGGGACAACAAAGCTACAGACCGGCAGAGGGAGAAAACGACAATCTAATGACCGGGATGACCGCCAACTCATTCGAATGTCACTCAACAACCGTAGGATGACATCAAGTGACCTACAAAAAGAATGGCAAACGGCAGCTGGGGTGATGTGCACGGCGAGGACGGTTCGAAACAGGCTCCTAGGGGCAGGGCTGAAGTCGTGCAAAACTATAAAAAGCCCTTCATCAATGAGAAGCAAAGAAGAGCCAGGCTGAGGTTTGCAAAAGACCACAAGGATTGGACCGGAGTAAGGTCATCTTTTTTGATGAGTCCAATTTTCAGCTTTGCCCAACACCTGGCTGTCTAATGGTTAGACGGAGACCTGGAGAGGCTTACAAGCCACAGTGTCTTGCACGCACTGTGAAATTTGGGGGAGGATCGTTGATGATCTGGGGGTGCTTCACCAAGGCTGGAATTGGGCAGATTTGGCTTTGTGAAGGAAGCATGAATCAAGCCACATACAAGGTTATCCTGGAAGAAAACTTGCTTCCTTCTGCTCTGACAATGTTCCCCAACTCTGAGGATTGTTTTTTCCAACAGGACAATGCTCCATGCCACACAGCCAGGTCAATCAAGGTATGGATGGAGGACCACCAGATCAAGACCCTGTCATGGCCAGCCCAATCTCCAGACCTGAACCCCATTGAAAACCAATGTGAAAGACTGGTGGAGAGCATGCCAAGACCATGAAAGCTGTGATTGCAAATCAGGGTTATTCCACCAAATATTGATTTCTGAACTCTTCCTAAGTTAAAACAGTAGTATTGTGTTGTTTAAAAATGAATATGAACTTGTTTTCTTTGCATTATTAAAGGTTTGAAAACACTGCATCATTTTTGTTATTTTGATCAGTCATTTTCTGCAAATAAATGCTCTAAATGACAATATTTGTATTTGGAATTTGGGAGAAATGTTGTCAGTAGTTTATAGAATAAAACAAAAATGTTCATTTTTACTCAAACACATACCTATAAATAGTAAAACCAGAGAAACTGATCATTTTGCAGTGGTCTCTTAATTTTTCCAGAGCTGTATATGGCAACAGGAACACACCGGGTTAAAAAAAAAAAAAAATCTCCCATTTTCTCCCAAAAAGTAGCCAATTACACCCTCTATTTTTCATGTCAATCCCCCCTTTTATTGTCAGTTTGCTGCCATACCCCTGTGACTGGCAGTGACACAGGCGAAATATCGTCTCCTCCAAGATGGCACTCGTCAAGCTGTCGACCGTAACTCTGGTACTCCAGAGCCACTCCTGTACGCAGCGAACCTGCACACTGTCCCCCAAGAAAAAATAAAGACGTTTGGCAGTTCAATGAGAATGGTAAGAAGGGAGGAGCTGTCTTGTAAATGTACCACCTGAACTGATTTTCTTTGTATCTTTTTTTAAAATAGATTTTTCCTATTTTTCTTCCAATTTAGTGGCCAATTATACCCGATTATTATTTTGATTCGATTTTCTGGCAGGGCTGGTGGAATTTAACCCCAGTCGATCAGCCAGCAGGCCCCCGGGTTTCCTTTTTTGGCTCAAGATGCTTATATTCTTCACTGCTCTTCAAATGATCTAGACGGCTCAGGCTGAGCTCACGCCGAGACCACTATATCGGTTGCCTCGCAGACCATTGAGATCAGTGAATTCTCCCATCCACCGTGTCTGGGGGACACCAGACAGGTGAAGTTGGCACTTCATTGCACGTCTCCTGAAATATGCAGAAACCAATTTGCCAAGAATAGACTCATACACCTTGTAATCTAATCTTAATAATGACCTTTTGATTAAAAAAAGAAAAAAAGGGTTTCTCTCCAGTCTGTGTTTTCCTCTCGCATCGGCTTTGTGCGTGCTCTTTCCAGAGCCGATTTGCTGTTGATGAAATTGCCTCTGGGCTGAATTGCATTTGGTCTGTAAGTGATCCTCATGAGATAGGAGCTCTTTGATCTGAGGTCAGACTGCACGGCCACAGACCCCGGCGGTGCTGCTGCTCAGAGTTGCCTTTTCCTCTGCTCTTGAAGGGAGGAAACAGCCACTTGTCGGGCTTGTGTTGGAGAGCCACATTTGTGAGCTGCCATGAGATTGCGCTGCAATGCAAGGGCGCTGGCGATGCAACGGTTCTGCCCCCCTCAGATGAGAGATGGTAATGAGCAGTGCCAGTCCCAGCCAGGCTCACCGGGAACACTACAGTGCCAAATAAGATGAGTGGTACACCACGGCGAAGTGGCACAACATTGCTGGTGCTCCTCACATTAAAGGGGTTTCAAACGGCACTGGCTCTCAGTGCAGTGATGCAACCCACTGTGCAGAATCCAGGCTTTGCCAGTGTGAGATGCACAATCGGTTATGGCTTTGCTTAGGGAGGGAGGGGTTGGGGCTAGTTTGGTAGGATATGCCCCTTCTTATCGTGCCAGAGCAACTGCTCTGGTTGATCTGGTGCCTGCAGAGTGCTTGTGCCAGCTGCACAGCTCAGCTGGTGCACTATAGGGTAAAAAGAAGGAGGTGAGTGGTGAGTTTGTGTGGGGAGAGCAAATCAAAATAATAATCGGGAATAATTGGCCACTAAATTGGGAGAAAAACTGGAAAAAATCTGAAAAAGATACAAAGAAAATCAGTTCAGGTGGTACATTTCCAAGACAGCTCCTCCCTTCTTACCATTCTCATTGAACTGCCAAACGTCTTTATTTTTTTCTTAGAGGACAGTGTGCAGGTCTAACTCTTGATTTAACCTCAGTTAATATACTCTTTATTTGTTCTAGCACAGAGCTGTACTGTGTGGTATTGTGTTGATAGGATAACACTGTAGCTCTGTTTCACTGACATCTCTATTGTCTCTGCAGGGCAATCAAGATCGAGGTGTACGATTGGGATCGAGACGGCAGGTAAGGGACCGCCGTCTCTGATGATACACCCAGACAGAAGGACATATTCAATCCAACCACTATACAACTGGTTCTCATGCACCATAGATTTGGGCTTGATGTAAAATAACTACATTATTAATTAACTATTGTGTTTATTTTCATTTTTATTAAGTGTTGTACATCATTTTTTTCTCAAATTTAGGAAGACTAAGCAATTTGACGGATTTCTTTCCTTGTACTCATCCATGTATGGGCACAGACAGAGAGACTGCTAGTGATACAAAACTAACAGAGTACTAACCCCATACAATAAGCAGTTGTCTCAGAGCTGTACAGAGCCAGTAATAGGACTTCCCAAAATGGAAAACCCATTCTTCTGAATAATCCATATTCTGCCATTATTCTGGGTCTGTCTATTTGAGTGATTTGGTCGGAGAAATGTCCCTGCTGACCAAGACTTTATCATGCATTCTCAAATGTGCTGTTTTATTTATTTTCTTCATTCTCAAAGCAAATGGAAAGTGCACTGAATTCATATATTGATGATTGACAGCAATTGCATGTCTGTAAATGTCAGATTGATAAATTTGTATGGCTTCACCCAGATAGGTCACGAGATTATACACTAGACCGATATCATTATTAATATTCATCATAACCACATGTCCACTGAAGGTATCTTTATTAATATTCTGCAATACTTCTGAAGATATCTTTATTAATATTCAGCATAACCGCCGAAGATATCTATATTAATATTCAGCATATCCACTGAAGACATTATCAGTGTAATGCTTGAAAAGTGGAAAATGAATGGTGATGAAATACCTGCATAGAGACTGCTCCCCCCTGTGCCCCTTATCCTCCACCTGACCCTCTTCTCATCCAGAAAAAGTTTTTCCCATTCAAAAAAATAGCGGTCTAACGCATCCATATTTGACTGGTCTTGTACAAGTGCAAGCTGCCTATCAGGGACGTGGTTTGAAACCCGTCTCTTCCAGACCGGCCCTAGCTGTTAGCCCCGATCGGGAGTGGCATTTGGCTGTCCTCTCCTGAGGGAGAGGGGAGGGTTGTTGGCACGAACTTGCTGTGAAGCATATAAGGGTGTCTTAAGAAGGGGGGTCAGAGAGTTCCGTCTCGAAGGAAGCTGATCATTGCTGGCCTCGGACAGTAGCTTGCCCCGTAGAGACGGGAGGTGAGTTTGTGAATAATTGTCTTCCAAATTTGGGAGAACATGAGGGAAAATCTGAAACAAAATTGATCAAAATAAAAAAAGGGGTGACAAGAAGAGTCAAGGTGTTTGGGAGACACTGAGCTGAGGATGGCTGTAGCAAGTTGAAGCAAGACTGTTGCTGGAATATATTTGCTGGGGGAGGTGAATTTAAATGCAGTGTGGGATATGATGTGTTTCTGGAGTCCTGTCTAGGTGAGACCATGGGGTTTTTGTGAGTCATGGTAAGAGAATGTGTGTCTGGTGTGTCCCCTCAGCCATGACTTCATTGGCGAGTTCACCACCACCTACAGAGAGCTGTCCCGAGGCCAATCACAGTTCAATGTGTATGAGGTGAGAGAGAGAGCCGCCACCAATCAAAGTCTATCATCCCACTCATCCCACTTCACTTATCCCACTGACATCAACCACACATACACACACACAGAAAGGAACACATACACACACAAACATAAATACACACATATAGCCTACACACACACACACACACCAGAAACGCGTACGTTCATTTCGACTATCTGCCAATAGCTCAACATGAGGAATTATGATAGATTCTCACATCCAAGCAGCACTTCTGTCTTTATCTGACAGCCAGTAATTTCCAGCTCGCATTAAGCAAACACAATCTGCTGTAAATAACTCTCCACTCATATGATTTCCACTCTGAATATTGTGTCTCAATTAAGAACTGTTTCATTGCTTTTTCTTGGAGAGCAATTAGACTCTCAAAATAGGCAAACCACCCCTATGTGTGTGTGTGTGTGTCTGTGTGTGTGTGGGTGTGTGTAGATGTGTGAACATATGTGTGTGTGTATTTCTGTGTGTGTGTGTGTGTGGGCGCATGTGTGTTCCTGTGTTTGTATGTGTCTGTGTAGGCTTGCACATGTTCCTGTGTGTGTGTGTACATATGTTCCTGTTCTGTGTGTGTGTGTCTGTTTATGTGTGTGAGTGTTTTTTAGTGTGTATGTATGTGCTCTCTCAGGCTTTCAGATGTGTTGCCATATGTTGAATCTTGATTGGGCCTCCAGATCATGTCTGCCCTGTTATAGCTGTGTCCTGTAATTCAAAAGCGAAAGTGGTTGTCTCTGCCTGCAGTTATCTTTGTTCAGGATGTACACCCTGTTTTTCACAGAGACATGTATGAACTGCTCCAGCTGACTCCCAGGGTGTTTTTACTGCCCTTTAACTTCCTCCTTATTGGCTGCATCTCTACATGCCATTCATTCTGGAAGATGATAGGCAGTTTTTATAGGAAAGGACAGGCAGAGGAGGAGAATATGGGGAGCATCACACTGCACTCAATACATGGAATTCAATAAGCATGGACATGTTATAATTCATAACCCATTATTTATTCATTTGACACCACAGCACCATAAAACACACAATTCAATTTTCCCAGCATTGAACAGATAACATCACATGTTGTGTATCCGATGTCCTTCCTCTCTCTGTGTCCATCCATCTATCCATCCCTTCATCCAGCTGATGATGTCATTAAAGCATTTAATACTGCATGGCTATTACAATTCTCTAAATTATAATACCTTACCAAACTAAATATTCTATATCTCTATAGGCAAGTATAAGTCTACCCTACTACATGCTCTATCTATCTAGTTATCTATCCATTAATCTATCCCTCATTCCTCCATCCAAGCTGATGTAGTCATTTATAAGATACTACTGCAAGGCTATTATCATTTTGAAGTACAATACTTTACCAAGTATTGTATTAAATCATATTGGATTATGAAAAACAAAACTCTATCCATATTGCCATTTCTAAAATCCACCGGAAGCAAGCCAACTAAAGTTTGTTTTTCACTTTCTAATCTAGTTTTATCTTGTTATTTTTAAGCAGATATAGCATTCCTCACGGAAAAATCACATGAAGCCAAAAAAACCACATGAAAAATCACATGAACCACATTTCCACATGTATACCACATATTTTTGCATGTGTATATCATGTGATCACATGCTCTAATATTTATCATACATTTTATCACCTTGTCACATCTACTTCACAGGTACTCACATATGATCAAATATATTCACATGTGATTCAGATGTGAAATTCATGTGATTTTACTGTAAACATCAGTGTTTAAACAGACACATTATGTGGTGTTATTTCATACATTTCTAAACAAACACAGCACATGGTGTTATTTTATAAGTATTTCAACAGACACAGCACATTTAATTTAAAATGTTTTTGATAGACACAGCACATGGTGTTATTTCATCAATGTTAACCCTGCAGAGCGCATGGTGCTGATTGTCAGTGTTGAACATGGGTTAAGTGGCGTATGAACTAAGTAAGTGTAATGAAGCCAGTGTTTGTCCTACAGGTTCTCAATCCCAAGAAGAGAGGCAAGAAAAAAAAGTATCTGAACTCTGGAACAGTGAGTCAACATTCTTTTTCTCCACCTCCCATAGCAGCTGTGTGTGTGTGTGTTTGATTGTATGGTCTTTGAGTGGGAAAATGACATATTCTGTACTGTTGACTGATGACAGTTGGCTGTCATGCCTTTTCATTTGTACTTGTAGCTCTGATGAATAATTATCCACAGTAGTAATTGTTCAGTCAGGTTTCAGCGCAACAAATGACAGATGTGTAAAAAAAACATCACTTTGTGTCCTCTCTGCTACACCAGCCATCACTAGAGTGTGACTTATATCAGGCTTAATATTTGATGAGAGAGATCTACTGTAATGTTTTGCTTCTGAAAGCCATTAAAGGCATTTGGATGCCTGTTTGTTCATAATGTATATGTGTTGTCTGTGCAAATGTGTGGGTGTGATCATTACAGGAGCTAAAATTGGTTACACTTACTGAGCTTGATTCATTGTCAGTACACATTGGCTTTAATTAAGATAAGCTGTTTGTCAAATTCCAGCAGAATATAGCCCTTATTAAAATGAAATGACACAGCCATATCTTCCATATTTATAATTAACCACGCACACATTTTTCCACATTTAAAAATCTGTTTCTAAAAGATTAAAAATTAACCATGTCTGTATGAACAGAGTTCATACTAACTCTTTAAAAATATATAATACACAGTTTTTGAGAGTGTTCTTTTGCATTGAAACTGAAGTGAATAACAATCATTTATAAAGGGCTTTCAGATGTTATAGCATATCACTGTAGAATTCATTAAAAATATGGTTTACCCATGTATAGCAACAGCTCACAGCTCTTTGTGACACAAGTTTGCATTTTGAATAAGTTGAGGGAACCTTCTTGAGGGTGTCTTTAATTCCTGCTTTTAGGGTGTCTTTAATTCCTGTCATAATTTTTAGTTTATGATATGAAACAAGGAACGAAGATATTTTTAGAATGAAGTGGTGTTGCTTTGAGTCCCTCCCTGCAGAGTCTGTGGAGAACAGCTGCATGGTGTAGTTTTGCTTTCTGGTGCTTAATGACGCGTTTCCTCTGCAGGTGACGCTGCTGTCCTTCCTGGTGGACATTGAGGTCACCTTCCTGGACTATATCAAAGGCGGGTGAGTCAGAAATGCATGGCAGCTCTTTTCTTGGAATCTTTTGGATCAGTCTGAGCCCAGTCTCTAGTGCATGTGGCCCTCTTTCCAACTGTTTTTCTGAAATTTCTTAATCCTATAAAGTCATGGAAAGGAGGTGGAAATTCAAACAACCCAGTGCCGTTGAGAAGTCACAGAAAGTTGCCCAATTTAAAAAAACAACATTCTTTTTCCCTCTTTACATCAGGTGAAATACATCCATCTGCTCACAAGATTGATGTAGTTTACTATCAAGTTTCCTGTGTGCTGATATTGCAAATTGGCAAGCTCAGTAATTAAAGTGATATAGTTCACCAAAAAATGATACTTTAAATATGCATCCAAAGTAGAGGTAACAAATTAGCTGACTATTTGAACAAGGAATCCACCAACAACTAGCATCGTTGGCATCAATGTGTGAAAATAATTGGAATCTACAGGTAGCCAATAGGTAACACCAACATAAAGTGTCTTAATAGGGTGTTGGGCCACCACAAGCCACCAGAAGAGCTTCAATGTGCTTTGACATAGATTCTACAAGTGTCTGAAACTATTGGAGGGATGCAACACCATTCTTCCATGAGAGATTCCATCCTTTGGTGTTTTGTTGATGGTGGTGAAAAACAGGTGCCGCTCCAGAAGTAAGTGTTAAATTAGGTTGAGATCTGGTGACTGAGATGGTCATGGTATATGGTTTACTATTTATTATTACTAGTTTATTCATTCCATGCTCACATTCATTGACCACTTGTGGTCATCCTGGAAGATACCACTCCCATCAGAATAGAAATGATTCACTATACGATGAATGTCTTTTAATTATTGGCATTTACCTTGCCATCTAAGGGTTGAGTGAACCTAACTGGTGTGAACCCCACAGCATAACACAGCCGTCAGAACTCTCACCATGGGAAACAAGTCCTTGGGCTTGTAGGTTTCTTTGGCATGTGCCACACATGCACTCATCCTCTTGTTGAGAACAGGGTAAAGTATGACTCCTCTGACCAATGACTTTTTTCCACTGCTCAGTAGACCACTACCTTTGTTCTTTGCACCACTTTACTTATAAACATGCATTTTTAGGTGTAATAAGGGGTTTATGCACTGCAACTCAACCATAGTGTCCCTCTCAGTGAAGTTATTGACGGACTGTTCTTGATCAGACTGCCTGCTCATGCCCTAGATTTATATTTTCAGCTAACTGATTCAGAGTTGGCTGTCTGTTTTGCTTTGCATCTCGAACGAATGCACGCACATCACAGTTGAGGACTATGTGTTTTCGACCACAGCTGTCCCTAGTTGATGAACTCTTGCCAAACATGCCCCAACAGTCACCCCTCTTTCAAAGTCAGAGATCTCTTCTTCTAGCCATGGCAGCCAAAATAATGGGCAACTTGCCTGCCCAGCATTTGTATACATCACCCTCAGCATGATGGATGTTAATTACTTAATTAACAATTAATTCATTCATTCAGGAACCACACCTATATTGTAAGCACCTGCTTTCAATATACTTTGTATCCCTCCTTTACTCAAGTGTTTCCTTTAGTTTGGCAGTTACCTGTATGTACCTGCAGGTAGCAGGTTTGAAATTGCATGCCAAAATTACCTCCCAGTAACTTCTAACAAAGTTGCTCAACCATGTGATTAATTAGAAAGTTGAACAAGTATATAATATCGGATGATATTTAATAGTAGTTCAGAAAAGTATGCTGAAACAAATCTAACAAGCCATTGAAAAAACATAGAACATATAACTCTGATATGGGTAGGAGGTTGTTACTTTTTTCATCATCTTAAGGAGGTGATTGCCTCAACTGGAATCTGTTCTATTTAAGGAAAGCGCTGGTGCTGCTGCTGATAATAGCTATTCTAAATGAATATCTCTGTTTGGAGGTGGACTCCTACTCGCCTGTCCCAGGGGCCTCACGCTGGGCCCAGCCATGCATGGTGGACCGCTCACCCACGCTCTGACGGCTTTTCATCAAAAACTGAAAAATCCACCACTGGGCTTTTTATTAAAAAACACTGCATTTTAAAATAGAGTCTCTTTTATAGGAGAGAGGCAGGCAGTACCAATAGTACATAGAAAGAACTGTGCCTGTGAAATACAGGACCTGCATGTAGCCTCTCTCAGAGCTGATGAGGAAGGTTTGGGATCAATACTTGTACTGCGTTGTCGGTCTCATCAAATATACATGGAGGAAGCCACACATCTCTCAGCCACAGTGGCACCGTGCTAAATCCTCTCTCTGGAGTGCGTACACAGTACACTCTTTCTCTGAGCAACATGTTTAGGGAACACACAGGACTAAGTACAGTCAGTTTGACTTTCGCCGATGTTGGTACATCTGTCAGTCATCCGGGCTCCACCCATTGACGGGCCGATGTTGAGGATCCATCTATATAGCGAATACATGGAGGCTTCTCCCTCCCTCATCTCAGAAGGCTGGCAGAAGGAGGCAGGCCTGGAGCATCAGGGTGTTGGGCACCCATGCCAGCCTCACCCGCAGAGTGGTACCCATACCTCTCTGCCGTCTCTCAGTGCCTTGCCACGCGGAAGATTTGACTGCTTTGATTGGCGCATTGATGGAGAGCGGGGCAATCATCTGAGATAGGGGTGCGTCTGTCACCGTGTGTGGTGCATTGTGTGAGCGGCGCTCTTTGTTAGTTCATTGTAATTAATGAGCTCTGCAGATGGCAGCGCTGTGAGGATTCCTGTGGCATTGTGGAAGGTAGGAGCGAAACTGCAGACAAGATACTGTATATCCCACTTGGCATGGACTGGGGAAAAGGATGGCTCTGCAGGGCACAGCTGTTTCTGAGCGCAGGTTTCCATCTTTCCCTCTCATTAGGCTGTCACACAAGTCTCCCCAGAGATAACACCAGGCACCGCTGTATTTCAATTGGAAACTACCATCTCATAAAGTGACAATTGACTATGCTGTTACTTCCATTCTGGTGGAAATCAATGTGGCGTCGTGTTTGACCGGCGGCGGTGTGGTTTCTGTCTTGGCAGACCAGTTCTTTTTATTTCGCTTTTCATCCTCCTCTGAATTGGTCATCAGTTGCCACACATGCGGCAGCGTTTGTCATTTCTCTCACACACTGAGGAAGAGAGGATGGATAAATTAAGTAGTCGTGACAAAAGTGAGACGCTGTGCCCTGGTCAAGCTATCAGGCTGTGATGGAGACATGAGATGAGGAGTGTGTGTGCGTCTGTTTACGCGGGTTTGTTTGTGTCTCTCAGTGTGTCCATGTTACAGTGCTGTGTGTGTCTGCTCTCATCCTCTCTCTTTCTCTCTCTGTTGATCTACACAGTTCTGTACAGTTTGATAGTTGCTGGATGGTCATTTACAGTACCAGTTTATGTCTCTTTGACAAAAATGTGTCTTACAGGTAACTTAGGCTCCTTTGTATCTTTTGGATCAGATGCGTCAGATTTTAAAAGCCTTTGATCATTCCTCACTCTTCAGATATGGCTCTAGGTGGGATGATTTTTTGTTTTAGAGACATGGGCAGGAAGCTGCCTCAGAGTTCTGCCAAGCTGGAGGTTTTTGAAGAAAATGCTCCACAGGATGTTGAACTTGCCACAGTTGCCAGCAGATGAAAATGCCATGATCGTATTTGGTAAAGAAGTTGTAGCTGTTGAACGTTCAGAGAAGGCTAGCTGCTTTTAAAAAAAATTGTGAACAATACGCACTCCTCTGTTATTGGCTCAGATGAGTCACATGAGGCATGACAATATCCGAGGCAAATGTGCAAAGAAACCAGTGACTCAGTCACGCTTCGCCTTCAAATGCTGCAGCTGTGCTTCAGATGAAAAATTTAAATTATTTGATTCAAACCTTTTACTACTTGTTGGACTGTCCCCAGTTATCTTTTATAAGCCAAGCTGAAGGAATTTAAAAATAGTTAAAGAATAAGGACATGTCAAAACTAGAGTTCATACAATATCTCTGCCAACATTTAACATCTACTCATTTCTTCTTTGTCTCACATGAAAATATCTAAAGTTTAATTAAAAATCCATCTCTAACTTTTCTAGTTATACTGTTCACAGACAGTCACAGGGCAATGCACAATCTCTGTTCCGCCTAATGGAAAACACAAATTGAGTGTATGCATTTTTGTTTACGCTGTGAATGTGACCTGTTCTCGGTCTGGTTCCTGGTTAGGGGAGTTCTGGGTGACATTTGCACATATTACAGATGGGGGTGCAGAACCTCAGGGCTTATTATTGCTACGTGCATCGCATCAGAACATCTCATACCTGAATACCTCGCTTCCTGTGTATCTCTCCTGAATAAATATTATTCGGGCGCTCCTGTGGAGAACAGAACGTTTTGCATATTGCGATCTGTGTGTCCTGCAGCTGCCTCTTGTATAATTTGATTTCAGCTCCTGCTTCTGTCTCTATCTCTCCTCGCTCTTTCTCTCTCTCTCTCAATCCCTGTCTATCTCGCTCCCTTGTGCTCGGAGCCATGAGGAGTCTCTCGACATGTGTGAGAGCAGAGGCATAATTCAGCACGCCTCGCCAATTCCCGTCAGCACCCCCGAAACATCACCGGGTCCCCTTTCTTAGAACATTCAAATGCAGTCCTTTCACTTACCGTGGACTAGCTATTTACAAATGTACATTTGAAATATTGACTGATATCTTCTCTATGAATTATAAAGTGAAATACCTCACAATTAAAAATACAAAATAATTATTTGTAGACCATATTATTTGTGAGGATACGCAGAGGAACTGAAAGTTCTACTCTCCCATTGATGCTGGAAATTGGTGACGTTTCAATGTCGAGTAAGACTCTGACGAAGAACAGGTATATCCGAAATGTAAGTCATCTCTTTCGTCAATAAAGTTGCATACTTAGCAAGAGACACAGTGTTGCGGTGTTTTATTTATTTCATTACAAGTGGCTGCGAGGCTACGGCACCGGCACCTGTGGTCTACAGTATCAGGTGTGCAAACATTCTTTATACTCTCAAATGCAGTTTTTGAAATTGTTTTGAGAAACTATTTTCAGCGCCACACATGACTGTGCTGTTTGGAGGTTGTATGCATTTCAATTGTCGGACAAGTGAGAATTGAATGAAAATTACTATTTTAGTAGCCTTAACAGTCAAATGCCCTTGTTTAAGGTTCAACATTCTGAATACTGAACACAAGTGGTATTACACTGTTAAAACCCATCACTTATCCTACATGTAAAATATTTTGATTTGATTTAATTTAATAAGTATTGAAGAGGATGCCAATTATTAATTAAAATTGCCAAATTATTTGATAAGCAGAGCAATCTGATGGATCAACCTTTACTACCTTAACAAAAATGTTATCCAAGACATAAAAATGACATGTAACAATCATGAAAGAGATGAAATGGAAAAACATTATAACACTTATGCTTATCTCTCTCAAAATGCACAACCCACTCAGCCGGGAACAAAGCAAAAACCAGTGCCAAATTGTGAGCCAGGACCTGATTTCCCAAGAATGTGTATAATCAAACCCTAGAATGCTCAACTGACTCAACAGTCACGCCTTAACATAACATATGCCATTTGGCAGACACTTTTATCCAAAGCGACTTACAGTAGTGAATGCATACATTTTTCTATATATGTGGTCCCAGTGGGAATTGAACCCACAACCTAAGCGTTGTCAGCATGCTCTACCTACTGAGCCACACTGAGAGGGAGAGGGAGCCCCTCTCTCCCTAGCCCATCCATGATTGATTTAATTTAGTGCTCATAGATTGTAGTGTAGAGCCCATGGTGTGCTAATTCTTAGACCATGCTGGCACCAAACTTACTTGCCAGTGATGACATCAGGGAAGCCCACATTTGTTTATGGGCTTTAGGTCAAGTGTGTTTTGTTTTTAGAGAGGAGAGAGATTTAGGCTAGGTCAGACCACATGCTGACCACACTATTGGTGTTTGTAAAGGTTAATATATTATCAGCTGGAGCCAAGACCCCTATAGGAATTACTCTCTACATCTTTACATTACTTACACTGTTGTAAACACTGTGAGCCAGATTAGTGTGAGTTGTAGGCTTGTTGTGTTGTTCTGTGCTGTGGAGGTCAGTCTCAGAAAACCTCTAGGACATAAATGAGGGAACACTGCACTCAGTTTTGATTCCTTACCATCCCAGTGCTGACCATGTCTGGTAGGTCCACAGAGTGGCACATAATTTACCTTAGTGTAGTCCAGGGAGGGAAGGATTCACTTGACAGGGATTTTTTCCTATCTCATTACACAAGAACAACTCCTATGGTTGATAGGATGGCTGCAGTCTTGTCTTTGCCAGCTTTGCATGAAGCACTCTGATACTATGACTGCACAGCCCAGCTGGTGGACTGCAGTCACCGAGTTTAGTGATGGTGTATGAGTGAAGGTGACACACATAAAGACTCGATAACAGTAAGAACTGGGTGAGACACCACAAAAATGTTCAAATGTGTAATTGTGTAGTGTGTCACCACCCCAGCACCGATGTCCAAACCATGCGGTGTCGCCCACTAGTCACCGACATTGCCCTGAAAGGTTATAAATAGGCAATATATACAGTACTTGAGTAAATATGGATAAATTACACAGGTAAACAAAAAAAATCAAGAGCAGCCAAACTCCTCCCAGCTCCATTTCCATCCTCCCAGCAAACATTCCATTATAGAATTGTTAGCATCTCCATTTTAAATGTCTCCTGTGGTGTGGTGCACTTGAATTGCTTTCAAATGTCAAATTAAGAGTATGGTGGGAACCGCAAAACTCATTTTTCAAACTGAGCTGTAGAAATAGGCTATACTGATCATTTTTGCTTACTTATTACTTATAAATCAGCAGCACCTAGTTGTTCAATGTCATGCCAATAAATTTAGATGTAGGAATATGAAAAGCAAAATAAACGCCATTATGGGCACAACGTAAAAAAA